>OAMR01000526.1:239688-272747 GCA_900205405.1 Echinochloa crus-galli
GGGAAGCTTCGAAGCGGTGGACAAGGATCTCGCGTTGCTGGGAGAAATATCTGGCTTCTTCCAAAATTGCCCCTGAGGGGTGTGTATCTTGTTTTATGTTTGTAGGGGTAGTTTGGTCCTTTGCCATCTCCAGGTGACTTAATATATATAGGGGTAGAGGGGGATGGCATGAGTATCTCTTGAAATCCTAGTTCATTTTCTCTTTTTCTTTTTCTTTTGTCTCTCTAGGCTAGCTATGAGCTTCATATCGATCTGAGTGGGTAGATGTTGGTAGGTTGCTAGCCTTGTATAGAACCTGTCCTCTGTGATTATGGAAGATTTTAAGTGTTAGTTGAATGTTGTTTTCCGAGTTGATTTTCGGAGCTATTTTTGGTGGTTTTCGTGGTCACCTCGATTCTTCGTTTCTAGGTCGTTTGACTCCGGATTTCTTTGAGGGGACCATGGGTGAGTGTCTTGCCCCTCTTTGTGGATGATCTTGACCCCTCAAACCCCTCAAACGTCGGAAATCGGTCTTGATTTGAAGTTTTGTGGATGAACTCGTGGAGGTGTGTTCTTCGGTGTGATCAGAAATTCGTCACGTATACTTGAGCTTTATCGGATCTAGTTCGTAGATCTATTAGCCCTTGGGGTTGTGAACGATTGGCTTAAATTTCGTGCGAATCTATGGAATAGTTTAGGAGATCAATTCGTTCGAAGTTGTGTGTTCTTGTTTTGCTCCGTGTTCTTGCGTGCAGGTGGCTCGGGACATCGGGGCGGCTCGGCGCAGGGGCAACGCGCTCACGCACAGCAGCGCGGCGTGCGCTTGCGGCCCGGCGCAGCAGGCCTGATTCTTCCGAGCACGTAGCGGCCCAGCAGCTAGCAGGCAGGGCAGGTGGTCCAGTGGCGCGGCGCAGGCCCAGCTCGTGGCCCAGGCACGCGCTAGGCAGTCCAGCGCGCAGCAGTACGCACGCCAGCAGCGCCTGGCCCAAGTGCGAGCACCAGACCGGCAGGTAGCAGCCCAGGAGGAGCACTCGTGAGGTCCAGTAACTCATTCCCATTACGTGAGCTTAACTGTTTTTCCTATGAGATGTCACTTTCATGCTATAGTGCATCAACTATTTAAGTGATATTTGTCCGATCTGTTTTAGTTTGTTTTTAGCTAATCTTTGGTCATGCATAGTGTAACTTAGATAATATTTGCTTGTGAGTTAGTTCGGAGTTTTCCTAATCTCTCTAGGGTGAGCTTGTCACGAGTTGGCATGTGTCACTTTGGCGATTAGAATGTGCTAAGTCTCTGGTCTTTCAGGCTTTGCTGTGATAAGATATATTGTTTCCGCTGTGTGTTGCCTGTTGAGATCGTTGTGACTTGCTCCTAGGACCAGAAGGACTCCAGTGGCTTCGTGGTTCTAGCAAGGAAGGGTTTAGGACTTGTTGGAAGTGTTTTTGGGATATAGGCCGAGTTTCGCTCATCGGAGAGAAATTTTTATCGGCTCCCATTCACTCCCCCCCTCTCTGGTCGCCATAGCGATCCTTCAATTGGTATCAGAGCCGGTTACGGATCTTCGTGATTCTAACCAGTCTTAAGATCCAAGGATGGCGTACGCCGGAAAGGGTTCGGGTCCTCCTCTCTTCGATGGGAAGAATTACCAGATGTGGTCGGTTCGCATGGGAGCTTTCCTCCGTAGCAAGGGACAATTGATATGGGACATCACTCTTAATACAACCTATACAATTCCTGCTACTCGGGTGACACAAGATGCTAAGGACAAGTTTGAGGCAAATGCAAAAGCCGTTGACTTCTTGTTCAAAGTGCTCGACGAGCATGAATTTAATCGTGTGATCGAAGAGCATCTTGCTTGTAAGATTTGGCAAAAGTTGGCTGTTGCCCATGGTGGTGATGATGGTGTTAAGGCTCGGCTCTTTTCGACTTACCGGAGAGAATATGAGAACTTCTCTCATTTGCCCGGTGAGTCGAGTCAATTGATGCCATGTTCCAGAGGTTCACAGTTATTGTGAATAACATGCGAGCAAACATCACCAACCTTCCTTACACAGATCATGATATGGCCTTGAAGCTATTGCACTGTTTGGATAGATCTGTGTGGGCAGCCAAGTTTGAGGCAATTTCGGAGTCGGACAGCTATACAACTCTCACTGTCGATGGGTTGTTCTCAAAGCTCAAGTCCGCAGAGGTTGATAGGATGGCTAGATCCAAGCTTGAGAACCCGACTGATCCCCATAGTCTGGCTCTTATGAGTGGCTCTAGTTCTAGGTCTGGTGCTAACTCTTCACGTCAATTTGCTTTGTCTCTGCTTGTGTCCTTGCCAGATGAAGAATTCGAGGTGCTGAGCGAGGAGGATCTCACGCTGCTGACAAGGAGATTCGGGCGCATGTACGAGAACCACAAGAGTACAAGGCGAGTTGGGAGTACGTGCTACCGGTGCGGCAAGATGGGGCACTTCATCGCCGAGTGCCCGGAGCCAGCTGAGCCCGACTACAAGCACAAGCATCGCTCGAGGGATGACCACAAGCACAAGTACAAGAGCAAGGACAAGTACAAGAAGAAGGACGGAGACCACAAGCTCAAGCACAAGCGCAAGCACAAGCACAAGGATCAAGCTATGGTGGCCGGTGCGAGCGACGTCGACACAAGCTCAAGCAACTCTTCGTTAAGCTCAAGCAGCAAGGATGAAGATCAAGGTCGACGCCGGAGGGACGATGCCAAGAACTTCAACGGCTTGGCTTGCATGGCGTCCCGAGGCTTCTGCACCATGGCGCACAACTCCGACAACAAGAAGAGCACAAGAGAAGACTCTGAGTTAGAGTCTGAGGATGAGGTAAATCGTGTCCTAACTTCTTGTTAGAGGAGAATGCTAGGTTGAATGAATTGCTTGATAATCGTGATGATGTGCTTCGTAAGACCAACAAGGAGAAGAGGGAGTTTAGGTCTTTGCTTGGTGAGTCTAAGGAGAAGGTTGCTGAACTTGAGTCTTTGCTTGTTGCCTCTAAAGAACAAATTGCTAATCTTGAACTTTCACTTGCTAAATCACAGTCTGAAATTGATGCTATAAAAGTTGCCCCTGTTGTTTCTGATGAGAATGCTTGCACTGATTGTGATGCCATAATGAATGAATTGCTTGAGTACAAGAAAAAGCATTTGTCTAAAATTGAAGAATGTGACTTGCTTAAGTCAAATATTGAAGAATTGAAAACTAGACCTGCTTTACTAGGAGCTTGTACTTCTTGTCCTGTCTTGCATGCTAAACTTGATGATGCTCATACTAAAATCAAATCTCTTGAAAATTCTTTGAATTCACCTGCTAAGCATGTTTGTTCTACTTGTGAAGTAACTGCTTTAAGGAATCTTGAACTTGAGCATCATGTGAATCGTGCACAAAATGAGAATTATGACTTGCGTAAATGTTTGAGCTGGTTGTCAAGCCGTGAACCCCAATTGAGAATGATGATTACTCAGTACAGACGGGCTGATGGTTGTGGTCTTGATTCAGAGTTGGTGGTTAAGAATGAGGGAATGATTTGTGTGGGTGTACCTTTTCCACCACAAAATATCCCATCCAAGAACACTTTCGAACCTAAGCCCAACCACTTGAAAAACAAACTTGATACCACTCCAGATCCACCAAAATTCCCACCTCAAACCAACAACTTCCAAAAGAGAGTGATCTTTGTGGGAGAGACGAGTGATGTGGGAGAGACGAGTGGTCTCAAACCTAGTGAGAAGCCTAAGCCAAAAGAAGATCCAAAGCCCAAACCAAAAGAAGATCCAAAGCCAAAGCCAGTCCACTACCACTGTGGTTTTTGTGGTAGGGATGGTCACCAAGAGAGTTTCTGTTTCAGGAAGAAGAGAGAGGTAAGGCGTGAGAAGGAAATGGGAAACCGGGACAGGTACCGCTCTTCTCATAGCGTGTCTGAGCCTCGTGCCCCCTTGCCTAGGGGTGATGGGTTTGTGCGCTCTATTCCAAGAAAGGGTGCTCGTGGCTTTGCTCCTCGTGGAGGAGGTCCTCAGGGACGTGGTGGTTTTGCTAGGCGTCCTCCTCCTCGTGGTCAGTACGAGTTCGGGAGGGACGACCGTAGCTTTGGGTACCGGAGGGAGCCTGGACCGCGTTTTGATGCTACAGTCATGGAGTATTAGGCGTGGAAGGTTTCCACAGTTTGATAGGTTTGGTAGAGTGGATGTTGCTAACCCTTATTTTGAGCAAATGGCTCAGCACTGGTTTGACTCTTTCTGTTCTAACCCCAGTGTTGAGTCGTTCGCTCATTCTCGATCTCGCTTTTGATTTTGCTGGTGGGAGGCTTGAGGAGCTTGTGGTTGATTGACTCCGGTTGCTCTCGACACATGATCGGAGATCAAAGGTGGTTCTCAAGCCTCACCCCGGTGATGGCAAGGGAGTACATCACTTTTGGGGACAATGGTAAGGGTAGAGTGCTATCGGAAGGTGATATTCAGGTGAGCGAGAAGTTTACTTTGAAGCGTGTTGCTCTCGTCAGGTCGCTTGGTTTTAATTTGCTTTCGGTCTCTCAGCTGCTTGATGAGGGTTTTGAGGTTCGGTTTGTTAGTGGTGCTTCTCGGATTCTTGACTCTCGAGGTGACCTTGTTTGCATGATCATTCCCGAGAGTCAAGTGTTCGTTGCTGACTTCTCGAGGTCCTTTGGTGCTGCCTGTTGTCTTGTTACTGGTTCCTCTTCCGAGCTTTGGAAGTGGCATAGGAGGTTGGGTCATTTGAGCTTCGACTTGCTCTCTCGTTTGAGCAGTCTTGACCTTATACGAGGATTGCCCAAGCTTCGGTATGAGAAGGATTTGGTTTGTGCACCTTGTAGGCATGGCAAGATGGTCGCTACTTCTCACCCACCTTTGACTGAGGTGATGACTGAGCGTCCTGGGAGCTTTTACATATGGACTTGGTTGGTCCAGCTCGCGTTCGCTCAGTCGGTGGGAAGTGGTATGTCCTTGTGATAGTGGACGACTATTCTCGCTACCTGGGTGTATTTCTTGGCGGCTAAGGATGAGACGTTTGGTTTTGTTCGAGATCTGTTCTTGAGGTTGAAAAATGAGCGAAATGGTGATGCCATACGAGCTATACGCAGTGACAATGGCATGGAGTTTAAGAATGCTCATTTTGAGACTTTTTGTCGTGACCTTGGTCTTAAGCATCAGTTTTCTTCGCCTTATGTTGCTTGTCAGAATGGTGTTGTGGAGAGAAAGAATCGGACCATTTGTACTATGGCCAGGACGATGCTCGATGAGCATAGGACTCCTAGGAAGTATTGGGCCGAGGCAGTGAGCACCGCTTGCTATGTGTCTAATCGGATTTACCTTCGCGCATTCAAGAAGAAGACTTGTTATGAGCTCTTTCATGGGAGAACCCCTAAGGTGAGTCACTTTCGAGTTTTCGGTTGCAAGTGCTTCATTCTTAAGAAGGGAAATCTAGATAAGTTTGAGTCTCGGTCTCACGATGGTATCTTCTTTGGTTATGCTAATCACTCTAGAGCATATCGTGTGCTCAATCTTGCCACTAACCAAATCATGGAGACTTGCGAAGTAACATTCGACGAGACAATTCCATGTAGTTCGTCTGTCTTTGAGTGTGCAGGTGATGAAGAGATGGGACAGCCGATCTTTGAAGACAAGGATGCAGATGGAGAAGATGATGATGGAGATGATGTTCCTCCGATGGCACCTGTACCTACTACTTCCACTACGACGACTACGGTTGATGATGGTCCATCCACTACTTCGACATCAATGCAAGTACATGGAGGACAAGTGGAAGCAACTATTGAGGGGGAGGCGGTTTCAGTGCGCGAGGCACCAAGACACATTCAAGCTCGCCATCCTTCCTCGGGGATCATAAGAGACATTGATGAGCGTACTACACGGTCAAGGTCAAGGAACACATCTCACTTTGCTCATTCTGCTTTTGTTGCTTCTTTTGAGCCCAAAGATATTGGACATGCTTTATCTGATGCGAATTGGGTCAATGCCATGCATGAAGAGCTTGAGAACTTTGAGAGGAATGAAGTGTGGGAGCTAGTTGAACCTCCACCAAATTGCCATCCTATAGGTACCAAATGGGTTTGGAAAAACAAACAGGGTGAGAGTGGTGAGGTTGTGAGAAACAAAGCAAGGTTGGTTGCCCAAGGGTTTTCACAAAAAGAGGGAATTGATTATGAGGAGACATTTGCTCATGTTGCCCGTTTGGAGGCAATTCGAATCCTTCTAGCATTCGCTGTTGCTAAAGGGTTCAAGTTGCACCAAATGGACGTGAAGAGTGCCTTCTTGAATGGGGTGATTGAAGAAGAAGTGTATGTGAGACAACCACCTGGGTTCGAGAGTGAGAGATATCCCCACCGAGTGTACAAACTCCACCGAGCACTATATGGCCTCAAGCAAGCACCTAGAGCGTGGTATGGAAGGCTGAGAGGGTTCTTGCTGAGTAAGGGGTTTGTGATGGGCACCGTTGATAAGACTTTTGTTCTTGCTTCGTGTTGGCAAAGACATCTTGGTCATTCAGATTTACGTGGATGATATAATCTTTGGTGGCTCTTCTAATGCTCTTGTTGCAAAGTTTTCTGAAGATATGAGCAGGGAATTTGAGATGTCGATGATGGGAGAACTACAATACTTCCTCGGGCTACAGATTAAGCAAGCCAAGGATGGGACGTTTGTCCATCAAGCCAAGTACACGAAAGATTTGTTGAAGAAGTTCGAGATGGCAGATGCAAAGCCCCTGTCCACTCCCATGTCGACTACAACAGCTTTGGATGCGGATGAAGATGGAGAACCGGTGGACCAGAAGACGTACCGGAGCATGATTGGCTCACTCATGTACCTGACTGCGACGAGGCCGGACATACACTTCGCCGTGTGTCTGTGCGCTCGCTTTCAAGCTTCGCCAAGGACGTCTCATCGCCAGGCTGTGAAGAGAATCATGAGGTACCTTCGTTTCACTCCTGAGCTTGGCTTGTGGTACTCTGCCTCCTCCACACTCACTCTTCGCGGATATTCCGATGCGGATTTTGCTGGGTGTCGGATGGATCGCAAGTCCACTTCTGGGACTTGTCAGTTCTTTGGTTCTTCTTTGGTTTCCTGGTCTTCTCGCAAACAGTCAAGTGTAGCCCAATCCACAACCGAAGCCGAATACGTAGCCGCAGCTAGTTGTTGCTCTCAGCTCCTTTGGATGATTTGTACCTTGAGTGACTTTGGCTTGAGTTTTACCCGAGTTCCACTTCTATGTGATAGCACAAGTGCCATTAGCGTTGCCAAAAATCCCGTGCTCCACTCCAAAACCAAGAATATAGAAGTGAGATACCATTTCTTGAGAGACAATGTTGAGAAAGGCCGAATGGAGCTATCCCATGTGCCTACCCAAAACCAACTAGCCGATATCCTCACTAAACCACTTGACCAAGCTACTTTTGCCCGTTTGCGAGGGGAACTTGGAGTGTGTTTTCCTTTCTGAGTTGGTTTTTGGAGGTTCCTTGTACTATATGTATATACCTTGGTAGGCTAGTCATCTTGTTCTTGATAACCTTGTATTATATATGATATTGTGCATCTTCTATCATTTGCATTTGCATATGTATATCATGTTCATCTTGTTGCATCTTGTATCATACTTTGCATCTTGTATCATGCGTTGCATCTTGTATCATATCTTGCATCTTGTATACTAGATGAGCTTCCTCTATATATTCTTAGCTTCTCCATATGCTCTTGTGATGCAGTACTTGAGATGATGCTCTTATGGAAAATTGTGCAGTTTAGTCTCATGAGGATATTATGCTATACTTGACATGAGATAACTGTTTTTGCAATATGAACTTGAATCTTGATATGCAATATGGAAATGAAACTCTTGATCACCCATGAGCAATTACTATGCATTGGATAGCTCTTGCTTGAATACTAGTTCTCATGATTTGTTTATGGTTGGGTTTCATATTCTTTTCAATTGGATCCATGATCTAGGTATCATTGCAGATGTTTAGCCTATGTTAAATCCTAGGAGGAACATGGTTTCTTTGTGTCGTAAAGACACATCATGCTAGCTTGGTTGTATGGTTATATAAAATTGAGAAAAATATATTGTTCACCAAGTTTGAAATGCTTTCTTTGCTAAAAACTTAATATGCTTAGTTGTCACATGATGTCTACCAAAGAAGTAGGCACTTGATCTCAACAAGCCAAAAATGAAAGCTAGAACATGGCTTGGATCTTTCATGGGTGTCTGTGATGATCTTTTGTTAAGAATGTGTTGTCCTCGCATAAACTGATTATAGTACGAGTTATTCACGCTTGAGCTGTTCTTGGTTCAGTTTTTGCTCATGTGGTGACATCTTTGTAACATTCTAAAACTTTAATCAACTACTTTGCTCATTCTCTTATATCATGATATCCTCTTGAGCTTGTAGTTGTTTGTGATCTATTTGAATACCCTCTCATGTGCGAAGTCATTTGGAGTATATGTTGATGCTTTGAGATATATAAGAGAAGCTCTTGATGTTGTACATTTTCATGCAATCCTTGATGTATGCATTGTCAACAAGGGGGAGAAATTCATGCATTTGTGCAGGGGGAGCTACTTGGTAAGTATTCACATGAGTATGCACTTGTCCAGGGGGAGCTGCTTATTGTGTGTTACTCTTGTTGTATGTTGAGCCGTTGCTTGATGTCTCGGTTGTGTTGAGCCGTTGCCCTTGTCTTAGGGGACCGAGATTTTCTTGCTTTGGTTGAGAGCTTGGTTTGGCGCTTGTTTGGCGCTTTGGTGTGTTGGGTTTCAATTGTTGTCTAATTCATATCCAGTTTTACATTCGCTATCTATGTGTGCTATATGTGTTGTCAATGCACTCATCAAGGGGGAGATTGAGGACCATGTGTGTCCGATGACAGAGGGATAGTCGCTTCTCAGTGTGATGAGTGATTGACAACGTTGTGTGGACTGACTCTTGGCTGAGTATTGCAGGTGTTCGATGCGGCTGGATTCGCGTTGGTGCAGGTGAAGAACAAGCGCGAAAGGTCTCCGAGGAGTGGAGACAAGTAGGCTTGGTTCGAGGGACCCGGTGACCAGACGAGATCGAGTGCGGTCGGCATGGTGCAAGAAAAGCAAGACGAAGTTGAAGACTAGGAGCCGGTGCAAGGTAGCGGCTGACGACCGAAGCTTGCACGCGGGGTTTGATGGTTGGGCCACAAAACCATCGGAGGAGGGTTCGGTTTGGGCCTCAAAACCGAGCCCGAAGGCCCAACGTGACAGAGACGGTGATCCGGGCGCATTCGGGAAGCTTCGAAGCGGGGGACACGCGCCGTCGAGGATCTCGCGCTGCTGACAAGGAGACCGGATGGACGGAGTGCCTAGCCGGGAGAAATATCTGGCTTATTCCAAAATTGCCCCTGAGGGGTGTGTATCTTGTTTTATGTTTGTAGGGGTAGTTTGGTTATTTGCCATCTCCAGGTGACTTAATATATATAGGGGTAGAGGGGGATGGCATGAGTATCTCTTGAAACCCTAGTTCATTTTCTCTTTTTCTTTTGTCTCTCTAGGCTAGCTATGAGCTTCATATCGATCTGAGTGGGTGGATGTTGGTAGGTTGCTAGCCTTGTATAGAATCTGTCCTCTGTGATTATGGAAGATTTTAAGTGCTAGTTGAATGTTGTTTTCCGAGTTGATTTTCGGAGCTATTTTTGGGGGTTTTCGTGGTCACCTCGATTCTTCGTTTCTAGGCCGTTTGACTCCGGATTTCTTTGAGGGGACCATGGGTGAGTGCCTTGCGCCTCTTTGTGGATGATCTTGACCCCTCAAACGCCGGGAATCGGTCTTGATTTGAAGTTTTGTGGATGAACTCGTGGAGATGTGTTCTTCGGTGTGATCAGAAATTCGTCATGTATACTTGAGCTTTTTCGGATCTAGTTCGTAGATCTATTAGCCCTTGGGGTTGTGAACGATTGGCTTAAATTTCGTGCGAATCCATAGAGTAGTTTGGGAGATCAATTCGTTCGAAGTTGGGAGCTGTTCTTGTGTGTTCTTGTTTTGCTCCGTGTTCTTGCGTGCAGGTGGCTCGGGACATCGGGGCGGCTCGGCGCAGGGGCGACGCGCTCGCGCTCACGCACACAGCAGCGCGGCGTGCGCTTGCGGCCCGGCGCAGCATGCCTGATTCTTCCGAGCACGTAGCGGCCCAGCAGCTAGCAGGCAGGGTAGGTGGTCCAGTGGCGCAGGCCCAGCTCGTGGCCCAGGCATGCGCTAGGAAGGGTTTAGGACTTGTTGAAAGTGTTTTTGGGATATAGGCCGAGTTTCGCTTATTGGAGAGAAATTTTTATCGGCTCCCATTCACTCCCCCCTCTCTGGTCGCCGTATCGATCCTTCAAAGACCAGCGCGCTTGGATTTCCACATGTGCCGACATTACTAACGCTATCAGGAAGATAGAACAAAAAGATCAAGATAGTATGACAAACATTGACTGCTGCAGCCAGGGGCGGATATGGGCCTAGGGCCACTAGGGCCATGGCCCTAGGCGTGGCCCAAAAATTCCTTTACAGTACCTTCAATTTTCCTTGACCCAACCATGTTTTATCTGAATTGGCCCTACTCCTCGGCCCAAATTCGCTCGCTCGGCCCAGCAGACTGGCCAGCGGCCCAGCGCCAGCGCCATCTCTCCGGCTCTCCCAACGCCAGCCCAAATTCCCTCGCTCTTTCCTGCCGACTGCCAAGTCGCCCGTTACCCCGACCCCGACTCCCCGAGCTCCCGCCCTAGGGCCGCCGCCCGCCGCCGCCTAGCCTAACCCTAGCACGGCTAGCGCCGCCGCACCAGCGCGGCTGTGCCTGCGCGCCTGCGGCCTGCGCCGCCGCCCGCGGGGCTCCCTGCACGCCCGCACCTGCGCCGCGGTCGGCGGTCGCCGCTCGCTGGAGCCCGGAAGGCCGGAAGGAGAAGCAGTCACATGGCGAAGGACGGGGGCCCCAACTGGAACAGCCTGCTCAAGTGGTGCCTTGCCCACGGCGACGGCTCCAACCCGCTGCGCGCTCTCAGGTCTGCTCCTCGCGTCTCCACATCCCTGTTTCATCCCTTTTGCGTTGGATTCAAGTGTTGTTGTTCATACTTTCATTTGCTTGTTCTACAGCGAAGAAGACATAAAATGGTCCATGGAGGCTATGCAAGCCAACCCAATAGATGTTGTCAAGAGAATGAAAGAAGATTTACCTTTATATCAAGAGAATTGGTAGAGATCCTTAGACAGTTCTTAATCTAATCTAATAACTAGAAACCTGGGTATTTGAGGCATCAACATTT
Organism: Echinochloa crus-galli; assembly: GCA_900205405.1. Lineage (NCBI taxonomy): Eukaryota > Viridiplantae > Streptophyta > Magnoliopsida > Poales > Poaceae > Echinochloa > Echinochloa crus-galli. Next base: position 250,970 of record OAMR01000526.1, read on the forward strand.
GTGCAACTCTTGGTATGTTTGCAGGCAGGGTATTGTAGTAGGATCATAGATGGATGTGTGAATGCAATAAGCAAAGGCTTTGTGATTATACCTGACGATGTAGGGTGGTAATTGATCTAGTGTGCAAAAGTAGTAGTCAAGGAAGTTAGCAGTTATATGTCATTCATTTGAAAACAATAATAATAAAACTTTGCTGTTGATGGTCATTTGAGAAACCCATGATTGATGGTGTTTATTGTTGTTACTTGCCTATTACTGTTACCAAGAATTTCCAATGTCGTTGTGTTCTTTAGGCTGTGGAGTTAGGTAATGCATTACTTTTCTGCAATTTTTTATAGATTTTATTATATGCTTCAACTTTGAATTGAGATATACTCAAAATCATGGTTTTAATTGCCTTTGGCGCTATCGTACCGTATTACCGTTATATTGTCATGTGTTGGGAGGGTTTTGGTATGGTCTAGTCGCTTTGGCAAGTGGCTCTAGGCGTCAAAATGATTTCTGTCCGCCACTGGCTGCAGCATCTTTGTTCCCTTCGCTATCCATCGGACGCAGCAGCAACTCACCGAGTTCTGGGTCTATACGTTTCAACCGCGGCATGTGTCGTTGAAGCTTTAGGTATCAGTCAGGGGACGCGGTGTCTGTATTGGCCTTCCACGCGTTTTTACCATTGCTGGAACGCCAAGCGAGATTGTGAAGAAAAATTACCGCGAGTAAACTTGTATCATCGAGCAGTTCCAGTTGCTTTATATTTAAAAAAAAAGCAGTCCTTTCCAGTTGCCATCACCAATATAATTGGATACGGAAGCTCGCAGCCAGGCCGGCAGGATCGGGACGTACGGGCACCGCCGGGGACCTTCGGGATTGTTGGCTTCCGGCGCGGCCGCGCGCCCGTGGCAGATTCGGCACGCCGGGCTCGGCTGGCGTCTACCCCCCGGTGCTGCGGTTCGCTCCGGCCGGTCCCGGCCAGGAAGAAGTGGGTATCGTTGTCCCGCCACGCGTGGCGAGGAGCCGGGCCTGCGCCAACCCAGACAGCGCGCGCCCGGCGCTCTCGTACGTCTGGTCAGCCGCGTCCCACGCGGTGCCGAAATCTCGTTGCTGGTCCTATCGGTTGCAACACAGACCCTGGAAATTGTCCCCATTTGTAGCTGCGGGTGATCCCATGACCCGGCGTAACTACTTCATTTCTTGCAACGGGTCGAGTGCTACAGTACGCAGCTCGTTTTCTAGGGACGGCTCGCTTTCACGCCCGCGGTTAAAAAAAAAGGGGGCCGCTGCTACAAACCGTTTTTGTGGTAGTGCCACCCACACACTTCGGTGATTGCTTCTGTACGTGCGTGCTCCTTGAGGTAGCTGCGTGCGAGTTGGATCATGAGATTTCTTGATCAAGGAGCTTTCTTGATCTGAACATGTAATTCATAGGGTGGATATATGCACTTTTTTAAATCTTCTTGCGTTGTGGCAATCCAGTTCTAAGATAGTTTCTCTTGTGGTACTGGAGAAGTTGGATAACTGGTTAGATATATGTGGTGCTCTGTCAGTTTATAACTTTGGAGTCTGGACATCAGTACAAAATTATTTAGCACCACATGGGCCAAACTAAATGAGGGTAAGGACCATCGCTCTCACCCACGCGTACAAAATTATTTAGCACCACATGGGCCAAACTAAATGAGGGTAAGGACCATCGATCTGAACATGTAATTCATAGGGTGGATATATGCACTTTTTTAAATCTTCTTGCGTTGTGGCAATCCAGTTCTAAGATAGTTTCTCTTGTGGTACTGGAGAAGTTGGATAACTGGTTAGATATATGTGGTGCTCTGTCAGTTTATAACTTTGGAGTCTGGACATCAGTACAAAATTATTTAGCACCACATGGGCCAAACTAAATGAGGGTAAGGACCATCGCTCTCACCCACGCTGCTTCATGACCTGATACTAGGCTCTCCTATATTCACCCAACCTCCTCTTTGAGTGCTAACCTCCAATCCTCCATTCCATATGGCCTTTTACCCGCTCAAAGTTTTGCAACAGAATTGCAAAACTTAAACCAGTTATAGAGTATGGATGATCAGCAAGGGAGCACAAAACACTACAGATAAAAGTAAACGTATCTCAGTGTAAAGGATTTTGACACTTATTAATTACTTCCTAACAAGTTTTTGCTCAAGTTTTAATAAATTAACTGTCAAGATCTCACCTTAGATACAATGAATTTATGAAGATACATCCATTTAAGTCAATCATGGTTTGGAGAAGATCGAGCAGCAGTAATCTGATTTTGTGGCAATTCATTATATGACACTAACTCTGACCTGTCACCGAATATCTCAATCTTCGGCAGACACAGCTAACTTTTCAAAAACCACCACTATTTCTCACCGCCGTCTTCCCCGAACACATGCTTAATCAACGGGTTAACTTTGCTGGATCTCAATAACACCGACCACAACTAAGGCTAGTCTAAGTGGTAGAGTCATGGACACAGTTACCAAGTCTGTCACATCAGTTTTTTAGCATGATGACTCTGTCACTCTCAATGCAGAGGGTCATGGGCACAGTTTCATAGATAGAATACAACATTTAAATCTTACTCCCTCCGTCCTAAAAGAGTGTCGCCGTTGGTTTCCGTGCCACGGCTTTGACTTGACTTATAGAAAATATGTACAATATTTTAATCTCCAAATAAATTTATTAAAAAACTAGATTCAATCTATCTAATGATATTTATTATGTACCATAAATATTGATATATATTTTTATATATTTGGTCAAAGATGTTTCTCGGGAAGTGAAAACGACACTCTTTTAGGGACGGAGGGAGTACATATGTTGTGATCAAATGGAGGGTCATAAGCTCTCAATAAAGGGTCATAAGCATTGGTATCTGTGTCGAACCAGAGTCGTCATCATGACTATCTTCTCTCCCTTCATTAATTTCGTGCCATGTCATCAAAAAAGCCTATGTGGGAGTCTATTAAATATTGATGATCATGTCATTGAGACTGGCCTAAGCTCCTCCATTGCGTACATGGGCTACTACTCATTGTGTATAAATTGTAAGCTGATGAACATTCGAGGTTTACTGGGCATGAGTGCTTCGCCCATCATTGCATTGCATTTGTCAAATTAGATGAGACAAACCCTAGTGCAGATGCTGCGCGCTCACTCATGTAATATGTACTGTTGCTGCACATGTGTTGTTCTTAAATAAAAATGTATACTATTGGTGCACATGTGCTGCTCTTAAATAAACATGCATTCTCAGTAGCATAGTGCCATGCCATAACAAAGCAAATTTATTTCAAAAGTGAGGGGGAAAAACCATCACTACAGCACAGATGCAGATAATCTTTATTAATAACCAGAGTTTACAAGAATGTACACTACGGGGAGGTCTGACTATGTCCTGCTCAGTTCTGTTGGTTTTTTCCATAAAAAAAACTTGCGATCGATCCAGTTTATGTAATTTGTTTCGTAGCATTTCTACACAACTGAATGGTTTTATGCATCAAGATGGCAAATCATGATCATCAATATTATCTATCAGCTGATAGTGACGTAATGATTAGTGTAGCTCTAATTTCAGACCTTCACGATTTCATTTTTTTTTTGCTTTTCTGGTCAAGAGGAAACAATAGTAGTGAGGGCTAGCCATAGGACTTTCAAATACTTCACACAAGAACTTAGCATCGATTCTTACAATTCATACCAAATGGCAATCTTTCCCAGAACAAATTGTTCCAACATGCATAATCAATTGTCAACTAAACAAAAATAAACTTCATATTTGTTGTAACACCCTAGTTTTCAAATCAATGCAATGGCATTTGAAACATTGCATCCGTGCTGCTTAGAGTGCATAAGATGTTTATTGTTGCAAATGTGTGATTGAATCCGGTAGGGATTCGTTTAGGGTCCGTTTGGATGTAGATATTCAGCTGTTGGAATTGAATTGGATACCAATACCAAATCAGATTGGCTTTGGAAATATGTTACAATACAAAATCCGTTGTTTGGATGTAGACAAAATTGCAAGTTGGAATTGAATGATATGGAAAATACCAATTTCTGTTTGGATGCACGAATCGTCAAATTGAGAATTGACACATCTTCTCTCCACCACCAGCGGCTGCTACGCAGCGCGCCTACTACCTCGCCGCTGCGCCGCCGCAGCAGCTCGGGCTAGGCATGCACATCGCCACCAGATCGAGTGGATGGAGGGGGAGGTAGCGAAGAGGAAGCATGGGGTGCAGGCTGGGCTCGATCTGCTGGAGTGGATTGGCCGGAGACAAAGCTGTGGCCGGAAGAACAGACCTGCGCCGCCGCCGCCGAGCTTCCCTAGTGTCCCTATCGCGTCCTACTGGTTGTTGCTTTTCTTCAAGGGCGTTGTAGATCTGGTACGTGGGCGGCAGATGTGAGGAAATAGACGCGGGGAGCTTCAGGTGAAATCCAGGGACCAGCGAAGGAAGCTCCCCCTGCTAGGATTTCGTTGAGGGAAGGCCGCCGGCGATGACTCAACGGAGAGGGAGCTCACGATGGCTCCTTTCTTTTCGGGAGAGTGCGGGATGAATGCCGAGCAATACAGCGGCGGCAGGCTCCGAATTGGTCGAAGGGTACCCAAGTGAAACAATATCTCGCGCGGTATTGGCTCACGTTTCCGTTTTCTAATTCAGGTGACATCCAAACTGCGGCATTGGCTCCCATAAATTTCAATTCCTGATTCCAAGCTCCAATGCTGACATCCAAACGGGGTGTGAGCAATTTCAAAATAGTTTGAATCGTAAACACTACTTTGGCGTAGCCCAGTCATTCTCTCCTTATTACCTCCTTTCCAAGCGGCCTGCCTAATCTTTCTTTCCAATTGGGCCGAGCCCAACTTCAGGCCGAACCGTAATCTGATTAATTTCCAAGCAGCCGGCCTCTCTTTCCAATCTTCGATCTGTACCTCACCAAGCAGAAATCCTATATAGCTTCCACAAGATTTTTGGACCACCTAGCTTCTATTGTTTAAGATTCGTGCAGCTATTATTAACCGTCCGATCCCCTTCTTCCTTCTTCCTCCTCCCGACGCGAGCGTGGCCGGTGGTGGCCGACGGAGGGGCGGGAGGCGGGCGGGGGCGGACGTAAACACTACTTTGGCGTAGCCCAGTCATTCTCTCCTTATTACCTCCTTTCCAAGCGGCCTGCCTAATCTTTCTTTCCAATTGGGCCGAGCCCAACTTCAGGCCGAACCGTAATCTGATTAATTTCCAAGCGGCCGGCCTCTCTTTCCAATCTTCGATCTGTACCTCACCAAGTCACCAGCGCGGGCCGCTCGTCATCTCGGTCGCCGCGCCGCAAAAAGCTCGCGCGGAATCGCCGCGCACGATCCGCCCTTGACGCCCCGCGCCTGGCTGCAACCGCAGCGTCTCCTCGATCCTTAAATCGCGAGAGCCGCGCGACTACGCTCTTCCCAATCTCCGTCATATCCACAAACCGCTCATCTATGCTCTAGAGCCGATGACGGCATGCCGCGCGCTCGTTTCTTCCATCGGCTTCGGTAAGTTGCCATCGTTTTTCTCCACGCGAGACGCCGCCCCAGCGAAGCTGTTAACACTCCTCCGTGGTCTCGCAGGAACGCCTATCGCTGTTCGTCGCCGAAAAACGGTGCCGCGATCATCGTGCTCCAGTGAGTTTTCGTCGCCGCTGTTCTTCATCTCGCAAGCCTTCTAGATTGCCCTTTTCTCATCTCTCTGTTGTCCATCCACGTCGCAGCACGTGTCACACGAGAAGCTACCCTTCGCCGCGCTAGCACCTGTGGACCGTAAAGAAACACCGCTCCACCTCTCATCATGAGCCACGGCGCGCAAGTTGAGATCCCATCTCGTCCTCACTCGTTTCCCCATTTAATTCTATGCATTATATTAGCGGGACTCTCACCGGTTGCACAATTATATATATAATACTAGGTGGTACCCCGCGCGATGCCGCGGAAATTTCTTAAATAATATTTAAAAACACTAAATTGATTGTATAACAATATTTTTTTGCAAACGACATTATACATAATTTAAGATTAAATTTGAAAATACAAATACTAAGGTAATTGCATGGATACTATTAGTAATAGAAGACCGGTGAATGACATCTATTACTATTGGTAATAGAAGACCGGTGAATGACATCTACTGTGCATTGCACTCGCAAAGACCGTGGATAATATTGGCCATAGAAGATCCATGGATGACATAAATGGATAGTCCTAGTGGATGGATGACGTGACAAGCTTGCATGTTGAGAGAAATCTGTAGTGGGGAGCTAAAACATAGTTTTGTAGAAGATTGGTGAATGACATCTACTGTGCGAATTTTGTAGCATTGCACTCGCAAAGATCATGGATGATATTGGTCATAGAAGATCTATGGATAACATAAATGGATAGTCCTAATGGATGGATGACGTGGCAAGCTTGCATGTTGAGATAAATCTGTAGTGGGGAGCTAAAATATAGTTTTGTATGATATATGCCGGCTTTCCCCACATCCAACATACTTAATAATTAGAGATTTACTAAATCTGTAGATATATCGAAGCCTTTGAACTATAAAGTTATAAATTCTATTCATTTATTTTTCAATCCATTATGGCCATCGGGCTAGACAATGTCAACCCGATCAAAACCAAAAAAACCCTTGCCAAACCGATTCAGAAATTATTATATGCAAACTCGAAACAAAAGTCTAGATATTAGAGAAATTCCAGCAATAGCCCTCAAATCACACTTTCTAAATATTAAATAAGGACTGCTAGTATTTTTTCGAGGGAATCAGAATTTGTTCCAACTCCAGTAGTAGATCTAAGAATGGAGGGTGGAAGGATGAAATCGGAGGCCTCCCCAAAATGGAGGCCAAGTAGAGGGTCTTCTGGAGTGCAACTTTTTGTTTAACCCTCTAAATTTCAGTTTTGAGTAGGGGGCTTGTTTAAAGGGTACGTAGGAGTTGCTCTTATATAGTAATTTTCAAATAAGATTTTTAAATTAAACAAGAGACTTGGATAAATTAGGAGGCGACGGTTCAAGCACCATTGCCCATAGACATAGAAATGACATGGAAATAAACAAAGGTCTAAACTGTAAAACTAAATTGATAGAAATCTTCAAATTAAATTGCGGCCGTTCAAATCACAAGCTTACATGAGAGTCGAATAATAAAACTAGATAATATAGTGGTATTGGTTCAAGCTTACATATGTTGTATGACATTTTGCACATACCCGTCTGTCTGCATACAACCCTTCAAAATCCGTACAACTCGCCAATTCTCAACGACGTCAGTGTCCCGCCAATTGTGTTCAGTAAGTCCAGTGTGTTGTGACACATAGTCTATTTGTCTCTTCAATCAAAATATATACTGCATATAAAGGGCGAGTAAAAATGCATGGTAGCTTGTACTCACCACAGATTTGAGGTCTCCGCGGCCAAATGAACTACCCGATGAATCAAGCACCTATATTTGATGCTTCACAACAAGATACCATTGGGCACCGTGAATATTTATTGGAAGAAACAACTATATATAATAAAACATTGCAAATAAGGCACACATGATGTGGTATTAAAGTATTAGTTACAATATAGCAGATTTGTGTTACCATGTCACGTCTAGGTAAGATTTCACCCTCTGAGCAAGAAAAGGAATGTCGGAATTCCTATGGTCCGTATAATGATATTCTAGTTTTAGGGTTTCATCACCATCCCGTCTCATAAGATTAGATACGATTGGAGTCTCTAAGTAGATGGTACCACCCTCCCTCAGTGCAATCATTACCTCATCATTCAGGTATGCAGTAGGCTGTAGAAGACACTCTATGTGATTTTTGTTCACGGGTCTTTTCAATTTCTTCAAATAAACTGCTTCAAACATCTAGGTAGGTTCATCTGTGAACGAAAAGCAATGCATCACAAACTCTACCCCAACTGAATCCATCTTGATTGATCCATTGTAACACCCATCCTCTGCCCACACTCCGATTAAGCCATGCCTTAGCTGGCCGCCGCTAGGTCACAGCCAGCCGATCACTAGCACTGGCCTCGGCCGTCTTAGTCTTGTGTGATCTTGGGCCACTCCGATTTACTAATGCACGTGCGTGCCAATTTGTTTTGCGGAAATGAACACTCCTTATGGGAGCGGTTCCTCGGGCTTTGATTTACTAATGAGCGTGCCGGTATACTAGAGTATAACATAGATAAATAATGAACACACAAACAAGTAGGAAACTCTGTATTATATCAATGGTCTTGCTAGCGCCCGGACGTCCGATGGATAATAAAGGTGATGTGGAGCAACCAGAGCCAAGGATTCCTTCTAAGCTTTATGTCCGACGGTACTATAGCACATAAAAATTCCCGCCGCAACATGGGTACGATGTTGCATGCAACATGTAAAATTTTTGTAACATCCAAGAATAGCGTATGCAACATCAAACAATAGTAGCTGCAATATGAATAATCATCAGTTACAAGACAAAAATTGGCGCGCTCGCAACTCTCAGTCTGCATGGACGCAGTCAAAACCTCTAGATAAAAGTGCATCATCCGGATAAAACTCTTAGCAACATGCGTGTGAACCATATGCAACATCGCAAACACCCAGATGTTCTTTTGCAACATTCACATAAAATACTTGCAATATTTTTCGGAAACATCTGAAACACGTGAAACATACACTAGCAACATCATGCAACAAACCCTAGCAAAAAAAAGAAAAAAATGCACAGGTGGTCCGGAGGAGGATAATGATGAAGTGGACAAAGAGCATGGAGCGCCATTGAGGTAGCCATGGTGGTGCCAACGGAGCCACGCGGGGCGGCACATGGCGCGGAGGTGACGTCGTGCAAGGAGGCTCCCGTGGTGATGCGCGAGGCGGTGCACGGACGGCGATGGGCGGGGCCGCGGCATAGATGGCGTAGGGCGGAGGCAGCCGCAGCAACGCTCGGGGCGGTGGCGTCCGCGACAGAGGTGGCGGAGGAGCACGGCGGCGGCGCACGAAGGGCCGGCGACGGCGGTATGGGAGCGAGGAGGAAGCGGCGGCGACGCGACGATGCAGGATTTTGTTTTTGGAAATTACGATGCGAAAGATAAATAGGAAGCGGCAGATGGGAAATATGGTGCTGGGGAGTCCGATCCGTCGGACGCCCTATAGGAACCATTACCGTTATATCAAAGATGTTTTGTAAAATAATGTTACAGGTGATGCAGTCACAAAAGAAGGCTTATGTGGTCAATGATAGACTAATAAGCCGGTTGCGTCCTCCCCGGGCAAAGCCGAAAGGAAGAAGTAAATCACCTTGGGGGCCGAGGGGGATAAACTTGGAACAAGGCAATGCTTTGGATGTGGCAAATATGAACCACATAATAGACAGACATGCCTTTCGAGCATAACAGACTGCAACCGGAAGAAATGAAGAATAGAAAAGAGAGGAAGACCGCTAGGTGCAAAAAATAAGGAGAAATGAGGCCAGCCCGTCAGTGGAGTAAATGAGCATACCACAAGGCTGGCAACATGACAGAATGTTAAGCCGAGGAATGCCTATACAGAAAATGACAGCGAGATAGAATTTGTTGAGTTGGACACGGAGTTATGAAGAGGTAGGGTGATATGTCGATACGCTAAGGTGTATTGAGTTGAGCTGAATACGCCATGTAAGATCATTTATGAACGAATTTCATACTCCATATGCTGGCAAGTAGAGTAAAATAACATTTATTGTTTATGTATTTATTAGTTCAATGACCAACAGTGGAAGTCTGGTGAAATTAAGGACATATGTTGATTTGGATATTGTAGCAATGGTAGTTAGTGTGCAGGTGTTGTGTAAACAGGGGGTTTGCTATCACAAGGAAGGGAGTGATTCATGTAGGTCATGTCCAGAGGAAAGAATAGGATGCAAGAGATGCTGGGACCACACGCAAATGATATATGTTTGTAGGGGATTTTATTGATATATCTGACAAACGTAACACATATGTATAGAGAATACTAACAACAATTTCTTAGAATAAATAATACTAAATTCCGCCGCCTCTAAATATTGACATACTTCACTTCTTTGATCAGCCTCCATTTCCTGGGAAATGGGCCATTGGAACGCATGTGTTTTTGGAAACCGCATATTAGACACCAATCGTTATTGTCGGGGTCTTGAACATCAGCCATTGCGCGATACTACCAATGGTTATCATTATCATATTGCTCTTCATCTGTGGGGAAGCATTGAAGGATTTTATTTTTTTTCCTATGACAATTTGTTACTAGCACTGATTACATACATATTAAGGAACCAAAGAAGCATTGCCTTGTTCCTCGATGATCCTTCACATTTGTGACACAAGATCGTATATAGGAATGAAAATCGGAAGGGAAGTAAAATATAGTGAATACAAGTATAGACCTTGGGATCTTTGTATGCAGCTTCCATATTGTAGTACCTTCAAATTGGTGCTGACCTTCTTGGTGGTGGACGATCTTGTCTTTGGTTTAATGGGATCAGTTGCCATGACTAAACCGAGTTCTAAGGGAATGTAAGTGGATAATGTACAAGTGATGCAACTATTAACATATCATGCGCCTTTCCGATTTAGGATCTTGTTCTTAAGATTATCCGCTGCAATTTTTATCTCATCAAGTGCAAACTTAGCCCAGTTGTATTTATGAACATTCTCAATGTCAACCAGGGGCTTCATATCCCTTGATGATATATAGTTATTCAGAGAAACTGGAGCTAAGAATTTGGTGACAATAAAGATTATGAAAGCAGTTTTAGAGCATGTTTGGATCCCTTTAGTCACTTGACTAAAGTTTAGTCAGACTAAAAAATTTTAGTCACCCCTTGTTTGGAAGATGGGATTAAAGAGCATTAAAGTGCAGATTTGCCTCCCATTCTCTCTCCTCCCCTTTCTCTCTCCTCTACCTCCCCTTCTCTCTCCTCTCCTGTGCTCTCCCTGGTTGGTGGAGGGGTGTGTGGGGCCGCTGGATTAATGGGGGGAGCAATTAATTAGGTGAGAGAGGGGATTTTAGTTTCTTTTAGCTGCCCCACCCTCTACTAGCAACTTTTAGCCTCAAGACTAATTTTAGCCCTTCTTTAGCCTTACATGTTTGGAAGTTTAGCTCTTACAAGAGACTGACTAATTTTAGTCACCCTGATCCAAACATGCTCTTGAACTGTTGAACTTCCTTGATAGTCGCAGGCTCTGTAGGTATGCTATCTTTAATATTGGTGAGGAAATTTATGGTGATCTGATCAAATGACACCTTATCAAAAACAGAACAGAGATATTGTTTCATGGTTACCACTTCATGCGGTGTTGCAGGAACTATATGCTTTCACTACCAGAATCCTTCACATCCGCCCGCCTCCTCCGCCTCGGCCATTTTTGGACCCGGTGCTGATGGGGCTTCAGCACCGGGTCCAACGGCTAGGAGCGGGGGCGGCGCGGAGGTGCGTCCGGGCGGACACATTAGCACCGGGTCGTGGAAAGACCCGGTGCTAAAGGGTGAACATTAGCACCGGGTCGTGCCACGACCCGGTGCTAATGTGTCCGCCCGGACACACCTCCGCGCCGCCCCCGCTCCTAGCCGTTGGACCCGGTGCTGAAGCCCCATCAGCACCGGGTCCAAAAATGGCCGAGGCGGAGGAGGAGGGAGGATGGGATGTATATATGTCCGTTGCTTCATCGCAATGACTTAACTCAATTTTTTTGTTCGCAGGGCCTGGATTCAATTCCGTCAAGAACACCCGGGAATTCAACATGAAACACTAAAATGGAACATTGGCTTTCCGGTAAGCAAGTAATTTGTACATGTAGGCCTCGGCTAATATATTATATGAATTTTACTTAATTTCTTTTGGTCGACAGTGTGCCAAACAGGGGCCGGGAAATAATTTATGTGCATACTATGTTTGCGATTTCATGTGGAATTGGGGACATAAAAAGCTTACACAACACGATATTATGGTACGTAATAATAAACAACATTTCCATTATTATTAAGTGCACAATTATTGTCTCCAACTCGGCGGATTAAATATCTTTCAATTATTTGTAAATTATAGATGTTCAGGCTGAAGGAAGAGTCCCTGGAGCTAGAAAGAATTGACGCAATTGCAGAACAGCTCGTCGGATGGATCTGGGACGAGGTCGTCAATCCCCGAGGAGAATACTTCTCGCCAGTACTGGAGGACGTGCCGGACAGTGCAACAAGATAGTCGTCAATCTTAATTAAGTAGAAAATACAGTTTAAATATATATAACTCGAGTTGACATGCATGAATATCTACTTTTGTAATATATATGTCTTCTATTTTGATGAAATGTCAGCTAGTATGAATATAGAGTCGGCCGAATACGCATTAGAATACACGTATTAGAATATATACGTATATAGACGTGCACGCATGGCTACTGAAAAAAGCAAAAAAAAAAAAGAAATCCGGGGTCTTTAGCACCGGTTTCAGGCAGCAACCGGTGCTAAAGGGCCCCTTTAGCACCGGTTATTCAACCCGGTGCTAAAGGGGTACCCCTTTAGCCTCGGATTAGTTGCACCGGGTGGGAAACCCGGTGCTAAAGGGCTTTCCCGGTTCCACAGAGCCTGCACCTCTCCAACAAGCCACAGGCGGGACCGGTTCCACAGAGCATGCACCTCTCCAAGATGCGGCCCTTATTAGCCCTCCACAGCAATATCAAAGCAGTCACGCTTCCACACAGGCCGCCGAAGCGGTCCGTTACACCGTGGATGAAATAACTCAACGGACCGCGTGCGAGCTTGTCGTCAGGCAGAAGAACTTAGCTGTGGTGGTACGTATGCGACCTTAGTTCATACTGCATACATTTCACCGTAAATACCATTCATTTACTAACTTTCTTTGTGACTACTAACTTATCAGGTCGCATACGGTATGACCAAACGTGTGGAAGAAGGGCAAAAATGGCACTGCAATGACATTCCACATGGTTACGTACCTGTTGAGGTGGAGCAAGTCGTCACCAGCTGGGAAGACTTGGAACTTGACATCCCCGGAGGTGACGGAGAAACAAAACTCGGTCAGTGTTCTCACTGCATCATTCTATGGAGCAAGGCAGACATCGTTATACCCGATACACCTGCGGCTACCAACAAGCCCCCGTCACCTCCAAGAGATCCACATCATGACGATTCTCCGGGAGCTCCTGATGCAAGCCCGTCTCCTCCGCCAAAGAGGTCTCCGTCTCCTCCGCCGAAGAGGGGACGCCGCACTAAAGCCTCTGCCCCCACTCCACCAGCGAAGAAGGCGCGAAAAACTAGAGAGAAGCCCGCACCAGAGAAAAGAGCGGGCGAGAAGACTCTAGAGGAGCTCGAAGCCTCGGTAAAAGCAGACACAAAGAGGCAAATGGCCGAGTGGAGGAGAAAACCTGAGCCGGAGCCGAAGCTTGATCCCACCATCGTGAAGTCATTCCTCGGTAATTTGAGCAAGGGTCAACAGAAGGAAGTAATAGTAACAGACTATGACCGCTCATTACTGAAATCTCGCCGGAAACGGAAGGCTGCGGATAAGGAGGCGGGCCCATCCAAAAAGGTTCCTCAGCTCGGCCAGCAACCTCAGCGTCCCTTGGGTCCATTGCCATCTCTGGACGAGCTTAACATTCAACGAGTAATGGCCGAGACTGGACTAACCAGAGCGCAAGTCCTGGGGGAAGAAGAGGTGCCTGTAAACACAACGCTGAAGTGGCCGTTTAAGCTTGGCGAGCCTATGGTCCCTCCTGAAATGGAGAGCAAGCTACAGACGAAGATGCGCCGATTCCATGACTGGTATTTGGAAGAATCAAGAAGGAATAAACGGCGCATGATAAAAGTAGGCGTGAAGGACCAAGACTTCTACAATGGTGACGCGGATTTTGTCTGGCTCAGGTTTAATGATATATATGAGCTGTACCACCGCGACGCCATGGACGTGGATTTGATCACATGTTGGACACTGTAAGTACTTTGTTGTTGCTTATAATTCACAGTTTGAAAACATTAATTCCAATCTATGCTGACGCGGGCTTTATTTATTGCTTAACATATGCAGAATGGAGATTCAAAAATGTCGCAGATCCGGGATATATGACGTTGGTTTCGTGGATCCTCGAAGGATAAGTGAAGAAATGATATTGATGAATCCTGAGGAAACATATGGAAACCTATACAAATATATTAAGAAACAAAATTACTGCGACTCCATACTAATCCCGTACAACATCGAGTGAGTACATACACAGGCTTCTTCTTCTTATACTGTCTGTGTACTATTTCATTTCTGATTATAATGTATACATGTGCACAGATTCCACTGGTTCTTAATAATATTGTGTCCTGACCGGGGTGTCGTGAACGTCTTTGATTCGTTGCACACTCCAAAAGAAAAACTACAGAACATCATGGACATGATGACAAGGTGATGTATATTTTCCCCTACTTAATTCACCCCTTACACTCGCAATGACTTAACTCAATTTTTTTGTTCGCAGGGCCTGGATTCAATTCCGTCAAGAACACCCGGGAATTCAACATGAAACACTAAAATGGAACATTGGCTTTCCGGTAAGCAAGTAATTTGTACATGTAGGCCTCGGCTAATATATTATATGAATTTTACTTAATTTCTTTTGGTCGACAGTGTGCCAAACAGGGGCCGGGAAATAATTTATGTGCATACTATGTTTGCGATTTCATGTGGAATTGGGGACATAAAAAGCTTACACAACACGATATTATGGTACGTAATAATAAACAACATTTCCATTATTATTAAGTGCACAATTATTGTCTCCAACTCGGCGGATTAAATATCTTTCAATTATTTGTAAATTATAGATGTTCAGGCTGAAGGAAGAGTCCCTGGAGCTAGAAAGAATTGACGCAATTGCAGAACAGCTCGTCGGATGGATCTGGGACGAGGTCGTCAATCCCCGAGGAGAATACTTCTCGCCAGTACTGGAGGACGTGCCGGACAGTGCAACAAGATAGTCGTCAATCTTAATTAAGTAGAAAATACAGTTTAAATATATATAACTCGAGTTGACATGCATGAATATCTACTTTTGTAATATATATGTCTTCTATTTTGATGAAATGTCAGCTAGTATGAATATAGAGTCGGCCGAATACGCATTAGAATACACGTATTAGAATATATACGTATATAGACGTGCACGCATGGCTACTGAAAAAAGCAAAAAAAAAAAAGAAATCCGGGGTCTTTAGCACCGGTTTCAGGCAGCAACCGGTGCTAAAGGGCCCCTTTAGCACCGGTTATTCAACCCGGTGCTAAAGGGGTACCCCTTTAGCCTCGGATTAGTTGCACCGGGTGGGAAACCCGGTGCTAAAGGGCTTTCCCGGTTCCACAGAGCCTGCACCTCTCCAACAAGCCACAGGCGGGACCGGTTCCACAGAGCATGCACCTCTCCAAGATGCGGCCCTTATTAGCCCTCCACAGCAATATCAAAGCAGTCACGCTTCCACACAGGCCGCCGAAGCGGTCCGTTACACCGTGGATGAAATAACTCAACGGACCGCGTGCGAGCTTGTCGTCAGGCAGAAGAACTTAGCTGTGGTGGTACGTATGCGACCTTAGTTCATACTGCATACATTTCACCGTAAATACCATTCATTTACTAACTTTCTTTGTGACTACTAACTTATCAGGTCGCATACGGTATGACCAAACGTGTGGAAGAAGGGCAAAAATGGCACTGCAATGACATTCCACATGGTTACGTACCTGTTGAGGTGGAGCAAGTCGTCACCAGCTGGGAAGACTTGGAACTTGACATCCCCGGAGGTGACGGAGAAACAAAACTCGGTCAGTGTTCTCACTGCATCATTCTATGGAGCAAGGCAGACATCGTTATACCCGATACACCTGCGGCTACCAACAAGCCCCCGTCACCTCCAAGAGATCCACATCATGACGATTCTCCGGGAGCTCCTGATGCAAGCCCGTCTCCTCCGCCAAAGAGGTCTCCGTCTCCTCCGCCGAAGAGGGGACGCCGCACTAAAGCCTCTGCCCCCACTCCACCAGCGAAGAAGGCGCGAAAAACTAGAGAGAAGCCCGCACCAGAGAAAAGAGCGGGCGAGAAGACTCTAGAGGAGCTCGAAGCCTCGGTAAAAGCAGACACAAAGAGGCAAATGGCCGAGTGGAGGAGAAAACCTGAGCCGGAGCCGAAGCTTGATCCCACCATCGTGAAGTCATTCCTCGGTAATTTGAGCAAGGGTCAACAGAAGGAAGTAATAGTAACAGACTATGACCGCTCATTACTGAAATCTCGCCGGAAACGGAAGGCTGCGGATAAGGAGGCGGGCCCATCCAAAAAGGTTCCTCAGCTCGGCCAGCAACCTCAGCGTCCCTTGGGTCCATTGCCATCTCTGGACGAGCTTAACATTCAACGAGTAATGGCCGAGACTGGACTAACCAGAGCGCAAGTCCTGGGGGAAGAAGAGGTGCCTGTAAACACAACGCTGAAGTGGCCGTTTAAGCTTGGCGAGCCTATGGTCCCTCCTGAAATGGAGAGCAAGCTACAGACGAAGATGCGCCGATTCCATGACTGGTATTTGGAAGAATCAAGAAGGAATAAACGGCGCATGATAAAAGTAGGCGTGAAGGACCAAGACTTCTACAATGGTGACGCGGATTTTGTCTGGCTCAGGTTTAATGATATATATGAGCTGTACCACCGCGACGCCATGGACGTGGATTTGATCACATGTTGGACACTGTAAGTACTTTGTTGTTGCTTATAATTCACAGTTTGAAAACATTAATTCCAATCTATGCTGACGCGGGCTTTATTTATTGCTTAACATATGCAGAATGGAGATTCAAAAATGTCGCAGATCCGGGATATATGACGTTGGTTTCGTGGATCCTCGAAGGATAAGTGAAGAAATGATATTGATGAATCCTGAGGAAACATATGGAAACCTATACAAATATATTAAGAAACAAAATTACTGCGACTCCATACTAATCCCGTACAACATCGAGTGAGTACATACACAGGCTTCTTCTTCTTATACTGTCTGTGTACTATTTCATTTCTGATTATAATGTATACATGTGCACAGATTCCACTGGTTCTTAATAATATTGTGTCCTGACCGGGGTGTCGTGAACGTCTTTGATTCGTTGCACACTCCAAAAGAAAAACTACAGAACATCATGGACATGATGACAAGGTGATGTATATTTTCCCCTACTTAATTCACCCCTTACACTCGCAATGACTTAACTCAATTTTTTTGTTCGCAGGGCCTGGATTCAATTCCGTCAAGAACACCCGGGAATTCAACATGAAACACTAAAATGGAACATTGGCTTTCCGGTAAGCAAGTAATTTGTACATGTAGGCCTCGGCTAATATATTATATGAATTTTACTTAATTTCTTTTGGTCGACAGTGTGCCAAACAGGGGCCGGGAAATAATTTATGTGCATACTATGTTTGCGATTTCATGTGGAATTGGGGACATAAAAAGCTTACACAACACGATATTATGGTACGTAATAATAAACAACATTTCCATTATTATTAAGTGCACAATTATTGTCTCCAACTCGGCGGATTAAATATCTTTCAATTATTTGTAAATTATAGATGTTCAGGCTGAAGGAAGAGTCCCTGGAGCTAGAAAGAATTGACGCAATTGCAGAACAGCTCGTCGGATGGATCTGGGACGAGGTCGTCAATCCCCGAGGAGAATACTTCTCGCCAGTACTGGAGGACGTGCCGGACAGTGCAACAAGATAGTCGTCAATCTTAATTAAGTAGAAAATACAGTTTAAATATATATAACTCGAGTTGACATGCATGAATATCTACTTTTGTAATATATATGTCTTCTATTTTGATGAAATGTCAGCTAGTATGAATATAGAGTCGGCCGAATACGCATTAGAATACACGTATTAGAATATATACGTATATAGACGTGCACGCATGGCTACTGAAAAAAGCAAAAAAAAAAAAGAAATCCGGGGTCTTTAGCACCGGTTTCAGGCAGCAACCGGTGCTAAAGGGCCCCTTTAGCACCGGTTATTCAACCCGGTGCTAAAGGGGTACCCCTTTAGCCTCGGATTAGTTGCACCGGGTGGGAAACCCGGTGCTAAAGGGCTTTCCCGGTTCCACAGAGCCTGCACCTCTCCAACAAGCCACAGGCGGGACCGGTTCCACAGAGCATGCACCTCTCCAAGATGCGGCCCTTATTAGCCCTCCACAGCAATATCAAAGCAGTCACGCTTCCACACAGGCCGCCGAAGCGGTCCGTTACACCGTGGATGAAATAACTCAACGGACCGCGTGCGAGCTTGTCGTCAGGCAGAAGAACTTAGCTGTGGTGGTACGTATGCGACCTTAGTTCATACTGCATACATTTCACCGTAAATACCATTCATTTACTAACTTTCTTTGTGACTACTAACTTATCAGGTCGCATACGGTATGACCAAACGTGTGGAAGAAGGGCAAAAATGGCACTGCAATGACATTCCACATGGTTACGTACCTGTTGAGGTGGAGCAAGTCGTCACCAGCTGGGAAGACTTGGAACTTGACATCCCCGGAGGTGACGGAGAAACAAAACTCGGTCAGTGTTCTCACTGCATCATTCTATGGAGCAAGGCAGACATCGTTATACCCGATACACCTGCGGCTACCAACAAGCCCCCGTCACCTCCAAGAGATCCACATCATGACGATTCTCCGGGAGCTCCTGATGCAAGCCCGTCTCCTCCGCCAAAGAGGTCTCCGTCTCCTCCGCCGAAGAGGGGACGCCGCACTAAAGCCTCTGCCCCCACTCCACCAGCGAAGAAGGCGCGAAAAACTAGAGAGAAGCCCGCACCAGAGAAAAGAGCGGGCGAGAAGACTCTAGAGGAGCTCGAAGCCTCGGTAAAAGCAGACACAAAGAGGCAAATGGCCGAGTGGAGGAGAAAACCTGAGCCGGAGCCGAAGCTTGATCCCACCATCGTGAAGTCATTCCTCGGTAATTTGAGCAAGGGTCAACAGAAGGAAGTAATAGTAACAGACTATGACCGCTCATTACTGAAATCTCGCCGGAAACGGAAGGCTGCGGATAAGGAGGCGGGCCCATCCAAAAAGGTTCCTCAGCTCGGCCAGCAACCTCAGCGTCCCTTGGGTCCATTGCCATCTCTGGACGAGCTTAACATTCAACGAGTAATGGCCGAGACTGGACTAACCAGAGCGCAAGTCCTGGGGGAAGAAGAGGTGCCTGTAAACACAACGCTGAAGTGGCCGTTTAAGCTTGGCGAGCCTATGGTCCCTCCTGAAATGGAGAGCAACCTACAGACGAAGATGCGCCGATTCCATGACTGGTATTTGGAAGAATCAAGAAGGAATAAACGGCGCATGATAAAAGTAGGCGTGAAGGACCAAGACTTCTACAATGGTGACGCGGATTTTGTCTGGCTCAGGTTTAATGATATATATGAGCTGTACCACCGCGACGCCATGGACGTGGATTTGATCACATGTTGGACACTGTAAGTACTTTGTTGTTGCTTATAATTCACAGTTTGAAAACATTAATTCCAATCTATGCTGACGCGGGCTTTATTTATTGCTTAACATATGCAGAATGGAGATTCAAAAATGTCGCAGATCCGGGATATATGACGTTGGTTTCGTGGATCCTCGAAGGATAAGTGAAGAAATGATATTGATGAATCCTGAGGAAACATATGGAAACCTATACAAATATATTAAGAAACAAAATTACTGCGACTCCATACTAATCCCGTACAACATCGAGTGAGTACATACACAGGCTTCTTCTTCTTATACTGTCTGTGTACTATTTCATTTCTGATTATAATGTATACATGTGCACAGATTCCACTGGTTCTTAATAATATTGTGTCCTGACCGGGGTGTCGTGAACGTCTTTGATTCGTTGCACACTCCAAAAGAAAAACTACAGAACATCATGGACATGATGACAAGGTGATGTATATTTTCCCCTACTTAATTCACCCCTTACACTCGCAATGACTTAACTCAATTTTTTTGTTCGCAGGGCCTGGATTCAATTCCGTCAAGAACACCCGGGAATTCAACATGAAACACTAAAATGGAACATTGGCTTTCCGGTAAGCAAGTAATTTGTACATGTAGGCCTCGGCTAATATATTATATGAATTTTACTTAATTTCTTTTGGTCGACAGTGTGCCAAACAGGGGCCGGGAAATAATTTATGTGCATACTATGTTTGCGATTTCATGTGGAATTGGGGACATAAAAAGCTTACACAACACGATATTATGGTACGTAATAATAAACAACATTTCCATTATTATTAAGTGCACAATTATTGTCTCCAACTCGGCGGATTAAATATCTTTCAATTATTTGTAAATTATAGATGTTCAGGCTGAAGGAAGAGTCCCTGGAGCTAGAAAGAATTGACGCAATTGCAGAACAGCTCGTCGGATGGATCTGGGACGAGGTCGTCAATCCCCGAGGAGAATACTTCTCGCCAGTACTGGAGGACGTGCCGGACAGTGCAACAAGATAGTCGTCAATCTTAATTAAGTAGAAAATACAGTTTAAATATATATAACTCGAGTTGACATGCATGAATATCTACTTTTGTAATATATATGTCTTCTATTTTGATGAAATGTCAGCTAGTATGAATATAGAGTCGGCCGAATACGCATTAGAATACATGTATTAGAATATATACGTATATAGACGTGCACGCATGGCTACTGAAAAAAGCAAAAAAAAAAGAAATCCGGGGTCTTTAGCACCGGTTTCAGGCAGCAACCGGTGCTAAAGGCAGGCCCTTTAGCACCGGTTATTCGACCCGGTGCTAAAGGGGTACCCCTTTAGCCTCGGATTAGTTGCACCGGGTGGGAAACCCGGTGCTAAAGGGCTTTCCCACCCGGTGCAGATGTCGATCATTCTGGTAGTGTTTCCCGCCATTGCCTAGGACAAGGTTGGCATCCTCACATGTCAACTTGAGTTCAGAATTAGTACCAGCATTTAAGCAGCAAGATACGAGATCAAACTTACTAAGCAGCCATGGACCAAACTGTTTATTTTGTCTTGGTGATGCTTAGTTTAGTCAAGCCTTCGAATCCCATCTTTCTTATCAGCTCCAGTCTCTGTGGATCTAGACCAACAAAAATATCAGAAAAAATGGCAGGTGAACACCTGGTGTATACCATTGCTTTCGTTCCTCTCCTTGGTTTACTACCACTTGGTCTCTGCGCATTGCCATGATTGGACCATGTTCCTTGTATTTGATGAATCCCTTTGTTGTGTCGTAAATGATGCAAAGCGTTTTCAAATGCCGATATGGATGCGTAACCGCCTGAAGCAATGTGGGTTTCGATGATTTTCCCGTCAGCAAGGGCAAAAAACTATCATGAGATGGAGGTCTAGAACACACCAGGTTCTTATCCGGATACACCTATAAAAGAGGAAGACGAAGCTTGTCCATGGAAATATCCTAATTTTAGGAATCTAATATTAGTTAGGTCATATAGGTAAAGACCGGGTATTATAGCATCGACACATAGAATAATAATAATAATAATAATAATAATAGTAATAATAATAATGATAGTAATAATAATAATGATGATAATAATAATAATGATGATAATAATAATGATGATGATAATAATAATGATGATGATAATAATAATGATGATGATAATAATAATAATGATGATGATGATAATAATGATGATGAT
>OAMR01000526.1:287987-316151 GCA_900205405.1 Echinochloa crus-galli
TAGCTATATGTCGATCAAAATTGGCTTTGTAAAGCCGTAGATGTGGAACAGCATCTGTAGTCAAAAATCCTCCTTGTTTCCATAGAACTTGTGATGATCTCCCTAGGCTTAAGGAATTCATGAAGAAACAATCTTGGTGGCACTTGGCCACAGCCTAGCTGTGTAGCCATCATATTCGGCTGGTAGTACTCAAAAGTACTCTGAACCAGCCTCCCTCCACAAAATTCGGCTGGCAGGATACAGGGCCGAATGAAAGAGTTGAAGATGGTTGTGGCTTGTGCATCTACACATCCAGTTTCAAAGCTAAACTCACAAGGAAGGGTGAGGTTGGTCACGGGATTCTAGCACGTCCATCCCCACGCTCCGCAACGGCCTCCATGTCTGCATGCTCAGGCTCATGGCTGAGCGAGTCTCACGCCATGGCCTCCTATGCGTGCGGCGTCCACAGCCCGGAGCTCGCGCGCCTGTAACTGAAAGTAAACATGCAGAACTAACTAACATGCAACAGCTAAACAGCATGCACAAGATAACTAACATTGTTGACTGATCTTCATAAGGGCCTTACACTTTTCCATCATACTGCGTGTCCTTGAACAATGAAAAATTGCCACTAAGTGCGCTCACAATCTTTTTGGGACGGCCCATACACTACTCCAGAACCATACATCACAGCCGTTTTTGAAGCCCGGCCCATCACAACCTGTTTTTGGGGGCATTTCTCATATAGTGGTCGGTTGTGATGAGAGGTCGTCACGTACAACCGGTTTGTATTTAAAATCGATTGTGATGGGTTTTTCATCACAATCGGTTTATGGTTGTCATCACAACCGGTTCCTGTCAAGAGGCTTTGTCAGTGAAGTTTTGAAGGGAATCCTCTGAGATTCGGCAGCAATCAGCTCAGAAGGGTCTGAATCTCCTACGGGCCCGAGAAAATAAGTGGGTGCTTTTTCCTCGGTGGGAAACAAAAGTTCGGCCGCTAGAGCCTATCAAGAACCGAAAGAGGCGAGAAGAAAATTTAAAGGGAGATTCAAAGGGAAAAGAAAAAAGCGGAAGTAAAGCAATGCCGAATGAGTTTAAGGGGAGTGAAATTTACTCGGAGGACTTGATCTTGGTCCGCCATTTGGGGATTGAAGCTTGCGAAGGTCGATGAACTAGGGTTTGGATCTGGACGAAGCTTCGGAAAAGTTAAGAGAGGAAAAAGCGGGGATTGAGCTAAAATGACCTAGAAACACCGAGTATTTATGGTCAATTCCGAAATAAAAGTAACTTTTATCCCGAAATTGAAGGGGCATATGTTAACACCAAAAATTGGCACCTAAAAGAGGCTGACAAGTGGGCCAGATTTGGTAGAAAGATTCCATTCGGCAGGAAGGTCTTCTTCGAAGCATTCGGCAAAAGATGCTCTGCGGTCGGGAATCCGCCATCATTAGGCAAAGGAGCTGTTCCACAGTTGGAAACAGAAGTATTCGGGAAAGCGTGATGACGTAGATCGAATATAAGGAATAAGCCGATTTGATGAAGAATATGAGATGAATACGGCGCTTCGACGTATTTCTTTGGAAATAAACGTTTTGTAATCGTAGTCGACTAGGAATTGTGTCAAAACCACGGTATAAATATAAACCCATGGTTATTGTAATAAGAGTCGAACAAAAACAATCATACAACAAACCGGCCTTGCGCCAACTTTCGAGTCCTTTAGTCGTGTTGTCGAGTTTCTTTCGAGGGGAATCATCGATCCGTCAACCTCCGTAAGTATCGACAACCTTGTATCATGCATAGTATCATGCGGTGGATTTAGGCTTGATTCAAGAAGGCTTTCTCGCTAGATCATGAGCCATGCGGTAGGCTAAGGTTTAGCTTGAGGCAAGTTACCGGCTCTATTAGATTTTGGCAAAGGTCTAATAGATTCATTAAGTTACCTTGTGTTGTTTGAGTTTTACTTTATGTTTAATTTTGATGTGACTAAGGCAGACAAATTGTTTGATTTCCTTGTGAAAGAAGGCCGAATCAAATTACCAGAGGGGCATTCTATGCTTCGGCCTGAAGGAGTGAGAGACAAGAAGTATTGTGGATTTCATGACAGAAATTCTCATTCCATTAATGATCTTGACAGAGCCGGGTATCATGCGGTAGATGCAGGTTTTTGGGTCGTTTTAGAACTAATCATCCGGTGGATTAGAGCTCGAAATCGATCTGATAGGTCCATCATCGCTGACAAAGCTCGTTCCTTCTTCATGGAACCCGATTCGGCTATTTGGCCGTATTCGGTAGTCCCTTCACGAGTGAAACATGTTCATGACTTTGTTTTAAATAATGAATGCTTTTAGCCTTTCATGCTTAGAGTATATCATGCGGTAGATTGATCTAATCTTGGTTGGTGGTGTGATTTTCGAACAAGTTGTATCATGCGGTGGATTAACTTGTTTGTTTTTATGCTTGACGGGCTCGAAGGTACCTAGACATGCGGTAGACTAGTGTTTTTAAGCCTATGCATTCTTGTTTATTAGAAATTTATGATCATGCTTTACATTTATCATGCCTCTTTCTCGTTAATCGGTTGTGATTAAGAACTGCAGCGATCATTTAAATAAATACTGATCTTTCGTCATGGTGACGTCATGCGGTTGGCAGTGCACTCCTTTGCATGCTGTTTGCCGATTATGTAATGAATGATTCAATTGCAGACAGATAGCTTGTTCGTAGCTATATGTCGATCAAAATTGGTTTTGAAAAGCCGTAGATGTGGAACTGTCTGGTATCATCCGGCACGTTCCAGGTTTTATCTAAACATTTTCTTCCTTTGTCAGTTTCAGGGAAAATTGACTGGTACGCTCTGGGTTCAAACGTTCACGTGTGAAGCTAGCTAATTCGGCTTGCTGTGTGCTTGGCGTGAATTGTAGATTTTACGTCAACAGTATAACAGTATGTTCACTATAACAAGAACAATTTGAAAACCAAATGTTTCAGAATTTGCAAACAAAAGGTGCTTCTACTACCAATTCACACTGTCAATACTTCAACCTATTCAAACCACATATGCTTCTACTAATCAATACTCGACACAACCAATAATGGTGAAAAAGGAAGGGCATTAGAGATACAATGATGTGATAGGACACATAGATAATACTACTCTTATGTCATCAAAAGTAATAAGCAAAAAAGCATAGGGAATTTGATAGCTTCTATTACAATATCAAGTTTAGTAAAAAAGATATTACAGGGAACTAAGCATGGAACAAGAAGTTTGGTAGCTATTGGGGCTAAACTGGACTAAATGATATCACAATGAATGAACGAACAAAATCTAATTAAGGTCACATTTCTATTAATTACAATCTCTAAGACTATTGAGAAACATACACAGTTATATAGAATGTTGTCTTTTTCTACTGAAATTTGAAACAAATATAATTCTGGAGATTAATACAGAATAACATTCACATAAAAGTACAGATCAATTGTCCATGAAAAAATAGCCTGAACTTTTCGTGAAGAAGAGCAGTGACTAAGTTTTCATGAAGAAAAAAAATAACCAGCTCAAATATATACTACCTAACCAAAAAATCAAGAACATGCTGCAAAGACTGTATACAAGGAGTGGTGCTAAAAAATACTATATACAAGGTGTTCAATTACTACAATGACTTTCGCATCATCCAACGTGGTAGAAAAGATGTATCACTGAAATGACCTTGATGTCACCTAGAGGGGGTGTGAATAGGTGAATCTGCAATAAACAAAACTTTTTCACACTATCAGCACTGAAACCGGTCAAACCGGTTTCCCAAACCGGTCAGACCGGTTTCTGGCAGAAACACGCGATAATGCAATTGAACCCCTCTACGAATTCTAGCACAAACCAAACTTGATGGGTGGCTCCTTTAGATGATTTCTAGAAGGTTCACTAATCCCCTGCACACAAAAAGAGCACAACCAAGTAGATCAAAGCGGAAGTAAAAGTAAATGCTAGAATTGAACTTGTGAGGCAAACCAAAAGAGACGCGATGATTTGTTTTCCGAAGTTCGGATTCACCACTGCCACTAAGGCTGCCACCAAGGCACGATGAACCCTACGTCTCCGTTGAGGGCCTACGAAAGGCGGGCTTATCCACTCCAAGCCACTTTCCTCGATTCCACTAACTTGTGACCATTTTCCACGAAGGAGGCAAGGCCGGCCTATACAAACAATCCGCGGCTTACCACAAACACGGTAGCTCACCCGCGACGCCTAGCCGTCAAGGAGGCTTCACCTATAAGAGTAACAAACGCTTCAAATAGATGCTAGACTTCACCGGGAAGTGCTCAAGCTAAGGATATGCTCTTTGCTGCTGCAATTAGCTCTCTCAAGCTTTCTATAGCTCACACACATAACATCCCTCAATCCAATTCAAAGATATGATCAAAATCAATCAACTCTCACAAAGAGAGGTTTGGGGAGAGCTTGCTGGTGCTTGAAAAGGGCCTGGACGCTCAAGAAAGGCAAAATGAACCAGCAGCCAACAAAGAAGAGGGCCCCTAGGGGTATAAATACCTCAATCCCAAAAACTAGACGTTATGAACAGAGGCAAACCGGTCAGACCGGTTTCCCAAACCGGTCGGACCGGTTTGGGTCGAGTCAGCACACATGGGTTGATCTATGAGCACTTTTGGTGTTGTCAAACAACTAATGTTGCATCTCTCTTGATAGTACGACATTCCTAAACTCAAGACTAAAACAATAAATGAAATCTTCCACTTGAGCTTCTATGTCTTGATTGTTGCCATACTTGATCATTCTCACTTGAGGGCTCACAACATTCCTTTCTTGCTGAGCAAATCCAACTTGAGACAATGGCTTAGAATTCCCAAGTGTATGGATCAATTCATAAGCCATTCCAATATATAATCTTGAATGATTAGATGCATTTCATAGCTTCACTCATTAAGGCTTGATTAGTGCATAGAGACCTAACCATGATGCTAGTCTTCCCCTTAGCAAAGTTCCTCGGCTACAAGACCAACTTGCCCTTCTCTTTGCTTAGTACCTGGACACCGTCATCTAGCTAAGCCCCTTTCACTATCTAGCCACTTTGAGTTCCACTTTGTATTGCATCACCATAAATACCCCATTGAAGTCCATGTCTTCAACTAACTTAAGATATATCCAATATTGTCTTCTATGTTGTCTTTAGTAAATAACTTGTCCATAAGCTTCCATGCACTTGAGACCATATACCAACCATAGAATCATGTCTCATTTTGAATGTAACCATTGCCATGGATCAAGTCCAAAGAATTCCCAATTTCTAAATTAATTTATCCCAAAAGCCTTTGACAAGTATCTTCTAGGTGAGACCAACTAATATGCATAAGCTCTTGTCTCTTTTGTCACTTTTACTCACTTGTCGTTATTGATTAATTGCATGGGATCGCAACCACTTGTTTGCTTTCATGTCGTTTACACCAACCAATGAGCTTATATTCTTCAACAAATATATTAAATGAATATCCATAATAATAAAACCCTGCTCATATTCTTTAAACAAACAAGTTAAATTACAAACATGTTGTCATCGAAAATCACCAAAACATATAAGTGCCTAGATGCACTTTCAATTACTTTTAGTACAATTGTATATGCAGAAAAGATCAAATGAATTTGTATCTAAAAAAATAACACTATCAAGGACATGGCACACCTCATCTACATGGCTGAACAAAATCCTTCAATCTCCTTCCCAACAGCGTCCTATCTGAGCAACAAGCAGGGCCTATACAGAAAAAGAAAAAAATATTCATTACCAAATGTTAATGAAAGGTGAAAATACGATACAAATTAACTGATGTTGTTCACTCAAACTTGCAATCTTGGAGAAGTCCAGACTGAGAAATTGAAGAGCCAAGAAAGTCTATCTAAGAAAACAGCATTGATGAGCACATGGCATACCACCTTCACAGGTGGACAAAATCCTTCAAATCTCCTTCACAACAGCGTCTTATCTAAACAACAAGAAGGATCTACACAGGCAGACAAAAATATGTCCATTACCAAATGTTGATGAAAGGTAAAAATCTAAAATAAATTGATGTTGTACAACCAAACCTGAATTTGTGATCTTGGAGTAATCCAAACTGAGAAAATTAAGAGTGCAGAGAGAAGAAAATCACTACAGCTTTCCAACGGCGGCTTGAGGTGATGAAGAAAGACTCCTCGAGGGAGATGTTCATATATATAGAAGCAATGACTGTCGTAAGAGGGGGCTTGTGGTCGTGGGAAGAGATTGTGTCGCCAATGAATTGTTGGAGGGGGACTTAGTGGGTGTGAACTGTCATTGGCCCAGTAACTTGCTAGGTTTTGTTGCACCAGTGAGTTTGCAGGCCCCTGCAGGCACCTACTAAATTGTCATGGGTTTTGATTACTCAGTCTGTGAAGCCATATGGGCTTGGCTGGCACGCCTGAAACCTCCTACCTATACCATGTCACGCCTGCAAGGTCCACAAGGAAACCCTCGCAATGGAAACCCTAGACCCATCTCACGTGATTAAGTCTACCACCACAACATTACCTTGTATCCACTAATCATGTAGCCATTCCCATCCTCCTCTGTGTCACACATCCCTTTCCATTATCCTCTCCACCTGTGAATCCATCTCCTATGGAGATCCATCATGTGCCCTAACTTGGATCAACGCCGGGTCGTGGCTGCTAAGGCCATCACCGGCAGCTGGCTAGAAACTTCTGAGGAGAGAACTACGGGTAGAGGCAAGGGAACCATCATGTATGTTCATCTGTGATCAATGTTTGCCTCCGTGCATGGGCAATGGGGCTTAGTGAAGGAAGATCAGCATGAGACTAACCCATAGTACTATTGACTCTCATGACTTGTCATCGTATTTGTCTACAAATCAGCTTCCTGATCATTTTTGGTTTTGTCTTGTGACTCATATTATCTGGTTCTAAGTCAAATTCATCATGGTGAATCTCTTCCCCATGGGTGGTTGATCCTTCCTAGTAAGAATGCTGTCCTTAGTGGTAATCTGGGAAGGTCCATATGTACATGTAGTTACTTTCACAAATGAAACCTCATATTGGCACCAATAATCCTACTACCCATCAAATGACATGACAGGTAAGCTAAGGGATAAGAATGTAGATAAATAGAATTATATTAGTAACCAAGATGGGAGTGAGATGACATTTAGATTAATTTAAAAGGTACTAATGATTGAAGTAAAAGTCCGGCGAGTTGCAATATGGAAGTGAACACAATAATTCTATCATGATGAGTTGTAGATGCACATAGATGGGAGATGGAGGTAGAGATGCTAAGTGTCATTATAAAACAAAGACCAAGGACGAGGATAGAAAGGGAAGGTTGTAAGGTCATATTCGCTTGTAAGCGATTAAAAGGGGCAACACGGCATCTAGAGGTCTATAAATAGGCATTCCAAGGATCAAGGCAATTCCGACCTCAATAATAAATAGTTTTAAGGTACAAACATGATAGAATTATTTAGTACTATATTAGAATGGACAAGGTAGACGGTGTGAAAGGCGGAGTGTAAAGAGAATAAGAGAGACAACAAGATGATAATGGGTCGGGTTTATATTTGCATATTGTAATTTTTTTGGGAAACATGTGTTAATGAAGTATATGCATGTTTGCATAGGAGGCAACACCAACTGATAATCCAATATTGAGCTACCTCAGTACCATATAAGACTTAACTAGCACTATTCAATATGAGGAGTTATGTCTTGTAGATGGGGAGCTCCACTATAAAGGCATGTAATGCATACAATGTGGGTGATTTTAACACATTAGGTAACACACCATACCATGAGTTTTTGCAAAGGAAAATCAAAATCTATTTATTTTAAAAATGTATAAAAGATAGGGTTCCATATAATTTATAGACAATGGAATGCCCAAAAGGTGAAGAAGTTACTAGTAGGATCGGATGCGGGCGAAGAAACACCGTCCATAGAGTTTATTAGAGATGACCAAACTAGTAACATGTACATTAATCAAATCTGTGGATAGGGTGTCCCATTTTATACGAGAACTCATGGTATGGCGCATTACTTAATGTGTTTAAGTCACCCTCACTAGATCCAGTACATGCATATATAGGGGAAGCTACCTATCTATAAGACATAACTCCTCGTATTGAATAAAGCTCATTGATTAATCCTGAGGTAGCTTGATATCAGATTATCAGCTAGTATTGCCACCTCCTGTGCAGACATACATATGCTTCATCCGTAAATCCCCTCCCTCCCAAAAAAAATTACCATATGCAAACTTTAAGCCTAACCTTATTATCCTTCTTGTTGACTCTATTCTGCTCATTACCACTTAATTCACCTTTCACTCCGTCTCCCTTGTCCACTATGATATATTCCAAAATTGCATCGATCTTGATCCTTGGAATGCCTATTTATACACTTCTAGATGTTGCATTGCTCCTTGTTACCTCTTACATGCCAATTTGTTGTTGCATCCTCCCCTTTTTGTGTTGGTATTTGGCCTATGTTTTATCCAGTGATCTTGTCACCATGTCATGTGGCATCTCTATAGTATTGTTATTAATATAAGAAGTCCTTGGCCTCCCTTTCTACATGTTTGCATGACGCAATCCATCATGATCGAATTATTCTGCTTACTTGCATGTCATAACTCGCTAGACATTATCTTTTCCGTTGCATGTTGAGTAGCCCTTTCAAACTTCAATCCTACATATGTACTTGATACCTTTTTAATTTGTTTGCATGTTAGCTCAAACACATCTTGGATGTCTGTATAATACTAGGTTTGTTTACATTCCAATAATTTAAAATCATTCCTTTACATTTTCTTCTAGTTTTCCACTTTACCCTTCTCTACTACCTTTTTCCACATTCATTACTATGTTGAATGTCATATATTTCGATGAGCACTAGGAATTTTTGCATTGACATGTGAGTTTAAGGAATGATCCTGACATTTGTGGAAGCAAAGCCAGGTTCATACAACATCGTTCTAACATTAGCACTTAGGCCAACATTCTCACTCTAGAGGGAACGATCACACCATGTGAAAGAGATTTAGACATTGAATACTAAGTTGGGTGTCATATCTTTTTATGAGCACTAGGAGTTTTGGTGCTAACATGAGGGTTTAAGGAATGTACATGACATTTGCGAAAGAAAAGCCTGGTACATACAACACCGTGCCAACATTAGCACTCAGGTCAACAGTCTTAATGAGAAGGATTGATCCCATGTGAAAGAGGTTTAGCATGATGAATTTGACCATGAAGCTGATTTAGAAGACAAAGATGATGACAAGGCCCCATCTGATGGATATAACGATGAGTTGTATGTCCTTGCCAAGATTTATGCTTGAAATCACCGAAGCCTTGAAAGGGAATTTTGGTCATACCTGCAACATATGTAGGTTTGGCTAATGTTTGGAAACGATTTGAGTCCCCTCCAATACTCAGAAAAAATTAAAGGGTTGTTGCATAAAAAAATAGGATCTTTCTAGTCCCATATGTCGCAAGTAAACCAAAGTCACTTGGTTTACTATATCTTGTATAATCCAATGAAACTCCCAAGGAGTCATCAAATAGAGCCGATTATTTGAGATGCATAAGCCTCTGAAAGTGTTTTTGGCATGTCATCCACAAGATAGACGATAAAGTCATTACCAAAGGATTTCTCAATCCTCGATCTCTTACTTTTATGTGGAGACTCATTGACTGTATCGCCATCTTCGTCAGATATAACCGGTTCACTATTTTGCTCAGGTGGAGTAAATTGCTCAGGTGGTGTGTAAACCTAAGTTTCACAACCTGCAATTCTCATGGAATACACATCCTCAAAGTATGAAGCATCTCTGGACTCCATGATTGTATTTACGCTCACATCATGAGTGACTGATTTTACCGCTAAGAATATGTAAGCGGTGTTGTTTTGTGTGTAACCCAACAATACACAATCAACTGTTTCGGGTTCCAAGCTTTCTCTTTTCTGGCACTGGTATATTGACTTTCACCAAACAACCACACGTGCGTAGAAAATTAACACTAGGCTTACGCCCCTTCCATCCCCCATAGTGAGTGGCCTCTTTGTTCTATGTCACAACCCTATTTAGGACAAAAATTGATGTCAAAATAGCTTCCCCCCACCATACCATTCATAGGACATACCAGAACTCTCTAACATGACATTCACCAAGTCTGTAAGTGTCCGATTTTTCCTCTCAGCCACCCCATTAGATTGAGGTGAATATTGTGGTGTAACTTCATTATACCATGCTCAGCACATAATTGAGAGAACTCAGTGGAGATGTATTCTCCTCCATGATCATCGTGCAAACGCTTGATCTTTCTCTCTAGTTGGTTCTTAACGTCAGCCTTAAACATCTTAAAATAGTGAAAAGCTTCATCTTTTGTTTTCAAAAGTAAACATAGAAATAACATGTAGTATCATCAATCAAGGTCATAAAATATCTCTTGCCTTCTTTACCCAACAATCCATTCATCTCACGTAGATCAAAATGAATAAGATCTAATGGTGCCAAGTCTCTCTTTTTCTCTAAACCATAGTTATTAGGACCGGACCGGATGTCGAACCGGTGAGGCGCTCAGTTCACGGTTTGATTCGTCTGACTGGTTGGGAACCAAGAGGTTCCTTGCTCGAACCCTACCTGGAGAATGTTTTGTCGAATTTAAGGAGCACCCACCTGATTTTCCACAGCACCAGCCCGCACATCTACCGGTCCACAGCAGTTGATAGGGCCGGTTTTATACCGGTTTCAGTCAGATAAATGGCAGTTCATCCGGTTTTCTCCGGTTCGAATGCACACCTGATCTTTTAGCTGGACCGAACCGGTGGGGGCTCCAGTTCTAATTTTTTTCTAGTCGGACCGCCAGTCCGGTCTGGTTCTAATAACTAGGCTCTAAACTCTTAAAAGGTTTTCGAGGTTGTTTTGCATGAACGTAGGATTAGAACTTTGATCCTTTGACTACATCGAATTTCAAAATTGACGCTAATGGACATTCAAACAATGGTATCAAAATTGATATGACAGAAACATGAGTGCCACACATTGAACTCACAAATTTTATTTACCATGGATGCAATATTTAAATGAAAATTGGGCACAACAGTATTTAGTTGGAACAAACCTCCGTTCTCATAGCTTTTACCAATAAAGTTCCCAAATTTAGAAATTACAACTTTATTGGACTCAAACACTAACTTATAACCATCTCAATATAACAAGGATCCACTGATAAGATTCCTGTTAATCGATGGAGCATGCTACATGTTCCTTGGTGGGTAATCTTCCCTAAAGAGAGCTTCAGTTCGACCATACTAACACGAAGAACAGGCACAACTGATCCGTTTCCCATGAAGACGGAGAAAGTTCACGCTCCTCGGTAAGAAGAAAACAAAGAAATGCCAGAGCATACATGTATATTTGCACCAGTATCAACCCACCAATATGTAGCTTGTAATACTCAAATGACCCTTCCTTGTTGCCATTGTTGTCGACTGACGTTCACCTTTTTGTCTTTGCGGTGGCGGCAACTCTTCGCAATATGTCCTTTGACACACATGTAACACGCTCTGCTTTTGTCTTCCTCCTCAGGTTTCTTCTTAAAGTTAGTGGTTTTCTTAGGATTTACACCACACTGCATCTTAGCTTGGTCAGTACAATGTTTGCACTTGCACCTTGAGCGGACATTCCTGGAGCATCCTTTGCTCTTGGCTTTCCTTCCACATCGAGGACTATCACAAGATGCTCAGTGGAGATATCTTCTTTTTTGTGTTTTAGGCTAGTGGCAAAATCCCTCCATGATGCAGGGACTTTGGCAATAATGTACGCCGCCACAAAACTATCCAGCAAAGGACAACCCAAACTTGCGATCTCCCTAACCAGTAGCTGCATCCCATGCGCCTGTGCAACTATGGACTTTGCAACGTCAATGTTGTAGTCATAGAATTGCTCGCAGGAGTAGAGTAAGTGACCAGCTTCTGAGACTTCAAATTTGCGCTCAAATGCATTCCACAACTATGTGGGATCTCTGAAATCCATGTACACATTGTAGGGTTGGTTTGATAGCAAGGTCAAGATACATCCAAGTGCACTATCTATCGCTAAGATGGAAACGGATCGGATACGGATGGAATCGGATTCGGATTCGGATAGCACTTTTTACCACATTTTATTTCGAATACGGATATGAATTTGGATATCAGATAATAATACAAAACGAATGTCTTGGATTAAATAAATCATACAAAATATTTTATATATTAATAAAATATAAGTAATACAAAGTATTTAAGTGTAATTTATATAGATAATACACTTATAATGGTTTGAATACGTGTTTATTCAATTTGGATACCGACAATGTTGGCTGTCTTACAATCCTAATTCGACCACCAATACTTGGGAATAAAAGAGCCTATATACAACATTCGATGTACTTAGGTTTACTTCTAATAAAGTTCCACGAGTTTTGGTGAGTTTCACTTGTGCAGGTACAATGACACGAAATACGCGCTATAGGGAGCGGAATCGACCGAATCGGCTGAATGACACGATTCGGCCGGTTACCCCTCTTAGCCGTACACGACGCGAAGCACAACCAGGAGGCATCCACGTCAGCGAAGACCAAGAGACAACCGTGCATGACACGTGAGCGACCGCCACCTCATCCCTGGGCCAGAAAGACACGAAGTCCACCACGAACAAGCAGTCCAGGAGGTCCACAAGGCAAAGGCGGTGCACGGGGGGCGTTCTGGTCTGGAAGCCCAGTTCGGCCGAACTCCCCAGTTTGGCCAAACCGCCCCCCACATGCCAAACCGCCTCCCAAGGCTGGATCCAGGCCATAGGAGTACAAGGCAGTGCATCCCACGGTTCGGCCGAACTGGCCGGCAACCGCCTTGTTGCCCCTTGGCGGTTACTCCACCCAAACCGTCATCAAGCTACTATAAATTTAGTTGTCAAGCCCCGGTTTCATACACACCAATTCAAGGAGCTCATTTGCCACTTCTTTCTAGTAGAGTTAGGATAGTTTAGTTGGGAGTTAGAGTTGAGTAGAGCTGTGCCTCGTAGGTTCCGGAGTCATCTTCAGAAGCTCTGGTATTAGCTCTTGTATCGTTTTCTTTTCTTTTTGTAAGACTTTACTTTATCAATATAGTTATCTTTGTCTTTATATTTGAGTTA
Source organism: Echinochloa crus-galli (assembly GCA_900205405.1). Taxonomy (NCBI): domain Eukaryota; kingdom Viridiplantae; phylum Streptophyta; class Magnoliopsida; order Poales; family Poaceae; genus Echinochloa; species Echinochloa crus-galli. Next base: position 301,202 of record OAMR01000526.1, read on the forward strand.
TTTATATCCTGCTTCTACTTTACTCTAGTTGTAAGTATTTCGGTTTAGACTATAGTTGTTGTGATCTTAGTTCTCTCAAGTCTAGATTCAAGTCTTTGCCTTGGCAGGTTCTTCGTTTCTGCTCAGTACTTACGGTGACTTGTCACTGGGGTGTTGACAGGATTACTTGCTTGTGCTAGCGGAGTAGGTAGTCGTAGTCTAGTGTGGGTGTGGTACCCGGACTAGTCCGTGGCCTTAGAATATCCCTGAGCTGGCATGGAGGTGGTAGTCGTTAGGTGGTGACAGCCCTATACGGCCTTCGTATCCCATCACGCCTAGCTTGGCCTGTAGGATCCCCAAACATACAGGGTAAGAGGCACTCCTTCTCATCCCTTTCTGAGTGTCTCGGCCTCTGTGTCCCGAAGTCGAGGTCTCATCTTATCTAGATCTGTATAAATATTTCCCAACCCTTGTATGCTAACCCGAGTAACCCAGATAGACAATACCCAGGAATCATTTATCTCTTCTCGTTGTCATCCCAACTATCTAGTCCTTCTCTCCCTTTTAGAGTCTCCCTTGAGCTGTGTGTCACGGTATATCCACTCCTATCCAATACCGTTATCCCCTGTCTTGTCTAGTCGTGTACCCTTCTCTGATAGTCTCGAATATCTGTTTGCTAATATTCTTCCCAAAGCTTCCCTGCGGATATAAATTATGATACCTTGGATTACTCCCTAGTGAAGTGCTACAACGGTAATTCTGTGTGCTTGCAGAATATTCTCATCTTTTACTAGTCATATGGAAAATCACTGAAACACTCCTTGCATCCAATGCCGGGATTCACAATCCTGATATTAGATCGTAAGAAGTGCCAACAGATACTATCGGATATTTCATCCATATCCACATTTATTTCGAATTCGGATGTATCCACTGTACTTACCATATTAAAACAAAACGGATATGGATGCAGATAATTCAGATAACCATTTTACAGTTCCCATCCTTATCTATCGCACTAGGATAGGCAGCTGTCTGATCAACCGTGAATGGCATCATTGAGTGGATCACCCACCACGGTCCCATAGACATGAGCCAAAATTTAACTCTATTCTGCCGTCTATAAAAGTTTTGTAGAGAAGCAAACATCTTAGTTTTCATAGCATCCAAAGCACCAGCCATTGCTGAATTACAATAAACACATAAATAAGGTTTTTGGATTGTCAAAAATATGCATTTAAATCTACCATATTTTAATTTGAGGCAAATCGAGTAAAACAATGCTATTGCTATGCAAATCAAATCAGATTTCATACAGGCATAAATAATCCATAGACATAGCCAGCCAACAAGTAAAATAATCTAGAGATTACAAAGCCCACAGACGAACTAACTCCTATCTATGGAATTACATGCTAACGCTCTCCTTCTCGTGTAGACTTGCAGCAGATCAGCTCGACGCAATGCAGAACGAAGATCAAGTAGCGCAGCACAACGTAGTCGATCAGAGCGGTCGCGCAGTTGTGCTGCCTAGAGCTTCACGACAGTAGGGGCTCGAAGATACCGCTCACCCTCCTCCTCAGTGCACGCTAAAGAGAAGAACCGGCGTGAACTCTCTAACGACCGTTGCCAAAGAGTTAACGTAGATCACAAAAAGATTTAACACCAACTTGAGTCGGTTACTTGTTGCGTCTCAAGTCTCACGCGTTCGTTTACGCGAAAAGGGACGCGAATACGTGCGCGAGCATGTGTTGTGTAAACTAGCCACATAACTACAAGACATCTTTTCATGTAGAGACACTATTTTGGCCTTCTAGAGGCATTATATGTTGTCTCTAGATAGTTTTTGAAGCATTTTCGAAAGTGCCACAGACCTGCCACTATGTACAGTGTCGCTATAACTGTATAGTCACCTCGTAAGATGTCTTTACAAACTATAAAGTCATTATGTAGAGACATATCAATGTGTAGCAACAAGTATTGTGGCATTTCAGGTGGACATAAAGAATGTGCCTGTACGCGTATACTGACAGTTTAGAGTGACACCATATCTTGTCTTAAGAAATGTACCCGCACTTTGTAGAGGCATACCATAGTGTATAAAACAAGTATTGTGGCATTTTGTAGTAACATCATACCTTGTCTCAAGATATGTAGCGGCACTTTGTAAAGACATAGTATTATGTACCAAGTAGCATTGAGACATTATAAAAGGACACAAAGAAAGTCTCTACATATATGCAGACATTTTATATTGACAGCATATCTTGTCTCAAGAAATGTACTGACACTTTGTTAACGCATTTATACTATATTTATAAAGGAACTTTACATGATCATTTTTATCACATGTTTGAAAGGTACACATTGTTTTGTGGCACCTCAGAATGTCATTAAAGACATAAAGACATCATCAGAAGTTAATGCTACTTTCGGGAGAACATTATGGGGTGCATTTATTCAATATAATAGTAGCATTCTGATATGTTTTTGAGATTTAGAGGCAATCTTTCAAGAAATGCACACAGGAGCCATGTTTGCACTAATACGATTGACAATACAGAATAAGGTTCAACATTCTTTCACAAAAGAAATATATTACACTGTGAGTCCACCGCACTGACTAAGGGAAATAGAGATGTCAAAAAATACTGGAGATAGTGGTAATCCTTTAAATCAACAAAAGACAAGTAGAAAAGGTATAATGCTTCATATTTTTGGAGTCACATTCTTGCATAAACTTGCATTTCAGTACTAACTATAGCTATTCCCAGATGATAGCCTCTTCAAATGTTCATGGCATTGTTATCCTGCAACATATTTACTCTTAGCTAACAGTTCATAACTATTACTGTAAAACACAATTCAAATTATATGCATACCTGATTTATATGCACGCACAAAACTGGCCTTAACTCTCTTAACCTGTAAACACAATAGGTGTTGCGAAAACCAATATTCAGATCTTCAATTACTTTATAATAATAAAAATAAAATGGCCAATAGCATCCTCAACAGTCTAAATGTTTGCATATGGTCGAGGTAACCTTTCATTTCCAAGTTCAGAAACATTTTCAATGGTAACTCCATAGAACTCCTTGCCAAGCATATTTCCCCCAACCACATATGTGCTGTCCCTGCTTACTAAACTTCCTGAGCAACCACCAGGCCATGGGATCTTATGTTTGTCGAGAGGAGGACCACTGCTCTCTGCTTTGAAAATATATATAGCACACTTCAATATAAGGAGATGGGACAAATAACTAGACACAGGACATACATACCTAATCAGAATTTTGTTATTTTGCCACTTTCTTTGTTTTAGATACCTATATAGAGTACATAACATAGTGAGTATAACTGATGCATGTTATTAAAATCGTACATGGATGTTACAGACCTATTCAAGACCAGAAATGGAAACAGAGGAAGACATGCATGTCAAGAACACCTTCAAATTTCTTTGTTCATTTGCTGAACATGAAGTCACTCTATGCTCCTTAGCTTTAGTACGGGGCACAGCAAAAGCTTTCTGTTGTTTAGACGAAACCGATTTAGATGGTACAAGAACCTATAAAATGCATAGCATAAAGTAAACTATTGGCAATGCACACTTATTCAGGGATCAAGACTAATTTATTATGTAGTTCATACTAGAATCTAGATTCAATCAAGAATAAGAAGTGGATGAAACATACATTTACTTGGAATTTAAGTAGCGAAAAGACAGCGAAAAAATCAAACCTTAAAATTGTTCCCAAGAGTTTCACTGACCCCAATGTTGTTAACCTGATCCTGGATGGCACTATTACCAACTGATTTTGCAATATGGACCTATGAAAGCACCACAAGAACAAAAAAAGTAATTTAAAGATCAGAATGATGATTAATTCATTTTGTGAGGAAAAAACAACATAATTTTACTTGAATGGGCATTTAGAATCCCCAGACTGTAACAAGTACCTCTTGTATGGTTCGCTGTTTGGGCAGTTCATTTCTTTTAGATACCTATATTGGGTAAACAGAAGTAATGAAAACAGTTTTAGAAGAGAGATTAGGTCCCTTGCACATAATAAGTTACAATAGTCATGACCCCAAAAGCAAAATAAAAGCAATTTGTATAAATTTTAAGAACAAACCTTCTGGATTCTTTGTTCATGAGATGAATATGAGTCCACAAGCTGCCCCACAGACCTACCAAATATAAAACCTGAAATTAATTTAGAATTGAGAACCAAAAAGAAAGGTGCATGATCAGCCATCTCCAACAGCAGTTCATGTAATAAATTAATATTAGATTACGAAGGCAGCAACCATAGTCTAAATTAATTCTGTTTATCGAACACTAACCTAATCTAATTGAATGAGCCAGCAGGGAGCTTATGTTCTGTTAACCCTGGGCACAATCTTCTCTCATGCGCAGCTAAATAGTTTGAGGGTAGATCACATTACCTGAGGTGTTGACTGCCGATGCAGTTTGTAAGGGAAGGAGAAGATCCCAGAACCTGACGTCGCCTAACAAGATGAGCGGAAATTAAAATCAGGTAAGTTATTTGGCCACCAAGTCAAAGATTCGGAAGAAGCTGCAGGAATAAATCTAATAGAGAGGAGGGGAGATGCCACGAGAAGAACCTTCGTGCAATCAGATTAGAAGGAACCGTCGATGATGCGGGAACGGCGAGGAGCGGCATCCCCGAGTTGCTCTGTTCTGTTATTTGCGGAGGAAGATAAGAACTGGATTGGGAATATGGAATCGGGCTTCCCAGCTTTGTATGTATATCACCGGTTGCAGTTAGAGTCCGAGACTGGAGCGAATTGCGTGCGCGAGTGGGGCGTGGCGCGCTGCGCCAGCAAGAAACAAAAAGCAATTCACCACTTTTAGCGCCATCTCTAAATATTGACCTGTAATTGGCGCCTATATGCTTAGTTATTTCTCCTCCACCTACAAAAATACTGACGTACTTTGATTAATATTGGTAATAGATATTCTAATCTGTGTAAGATGCTTGGGAATTTTCACTACACGTACAAAACATGTACTTGTTTTGTTTAATTTTTTTAATTGGAGTAAAGATGATGCATCAGCCCATGTGTCAGCTGCTAAAAGAGATGGAATTTTTTAGCACGCGTCAATACAAAAATAATAAAGTAAAAGATAATTTAATTTATAGAATAATTTACATTGTCTTATGCACTGAAATTGAATTGCTTTGCTTTCATACAGATATATAAAATAGTTTTGGACCCAATTGCAGAAAAAATAATAATATTATAGTGTGTTTGTACATTATTGCAGGGACATGTTCGGTACTTCGGTTATGTCCAAACCATGTCATACAGCGTCTCCAAGCCAAGACAACCTCTGTCTATCTCAAAGTCGCATTGAGCGTTACAAGCCTTTACAACCTCTGCCAAACACTTGGCTCTAAAACACATGTGCACATGAGAAAGGTCCAGTGGGGGCGGAGCTATGTTAAAAAACTAAGGTGCGTCGAGTCAAGACGGATGAGCTCGGTGGAGGCGACGGTAAGCTTGGACTGGTAGAACTCGAGCTGAGGTTAGATGTGAGGCACTCGAGAGTCTTGATGAGGTTGGGCAAGGGTGGTGGAGCTCGAGCCGAGGCTGGCCAAGCATTGTAGGGGCAGAGGTTGGCCGCTGACCGAAGGTCGAATGGCGGCATACCGGGGATGAGCCACGTCAACCTCGGAGAAAAGGAATAGGAGACCGGAGACTACTATGACGGATTCGTCTCACATCAACCGAATATTGAGATGGGATCATCCCATTCGGGTTTGTCCCATACCAAAATCTACCTTAGTAGCGCAAACAATCAACATGGTTTCATCTTTTGGTTGAATTATGTCAAAATGTTTTACGGTGGTGGATGAAATAGTCCTTCTAAAAAATTGTTACGTCTATTTTAGAATATGTATGTTCAGGTATTAGGATGGCAAACTGCACAGCTTGGAGTTAGGGAGGACACGAGGTCAAATCCTCAACCTATTTTATTTTTTCTCTATTTTTTGATGTTTTGTTACAAGTGGGAACCATGGAGAAAAATAAGAGCATAGCAATTTTTTTCTAATCTCTGTCCTATTTTATTTTCTATAGTTGCTGACCGCAACATTTTTTTCGAGTATTTTTTGATGTTTTGTTACAAGTGGGAACCATGGAGAAAAATAAGAGCATAGCAAAATTTTTTTCTAATCTCTGTCCTATTTTGTTTTCTATAGTTGCTGACCGCAACATTTTTTCGAGCATAGCAAATTTTTTTTCTAATCTCTGTCCTATTTTATTTTCTATAGTTGCTGACCGCAACATTTTTTCTCTATAAGTGAGTGCAAAAAAAATAGTACGACAAATAAGGAGCACAAGTGGGATTCGAACTCAGGATGGCTTAAAATTCATCAGAGTCCATTCAACAAATCGTACAACACCAACCAATGACATGGCTCCTTTTGATTTATTTCTAAAACAACAAACTAAAATAAAAGTGTCAGTATGAACTAAAATCGCATTTATTCATTATTCATCGATTGAAATTTTAGATAGTTCTAGGATAAACAAAAATAATCAAATGTGCTAATTTTCAAGAGAAATTTAGAGAAAAATTTGTGCCATTTTTCTCAATTTCATTTCTTGGATGCAGAATGCAGTATAATCGCTTTCTTTTGTAGGATATGTTTTGGAGTAGTCCAGGCTCACAAGGATTTTCTACAGCCATTTGATAATTGATTGTCCGACGGGTGTATCCATATTTATGTAATATACTATAGTACTCTTATCTAATTTTTGTAGAGACACTTTCGGAAGGTGATGGATGACAGGATTGTCTCTAGCATCACAAATAATGCACGGTCCATAGAGTTGCTTAATGGTAAATTCTTGTGGCACTATCTGAAATGTCTCATAGACTGTCTCTTTTGGTTAAGCGATGGGGTTGTAACGAGATTAAGTAAGGCACCTTTCAGAATGCCTCTAGCAATGCCTCAATCTGTTAGTATATTTGTGGCTACAGAGGCACATGGATAAATGACTCTACTAACATGCCTCTATACAAACAGGCATGTTTTATTATTCAGTTGCAAGAGATAGCTCTTCTATTTAAGTTAGCTTGCAACAACCTGAACTAGCAGTATGGGACTATATGTGTCATACACACTTGCTTTGCGATTCTATAAATGGGCCTCTTCATGGGGCCATTTTTCCAGCAGCAACAACAATGATCAGGGTGCTCTAAATAATATATACCACTGCATGTGAATTGATCATAGATCAGTTGGTAAGGTTCCTTGTGGTGGAACCTGCCTATCTGGATTTGAGTCCTTGACCCGAAACATGTGTCGCATTTTTCTAAATTTATTCCAGAAATTGATCGCCGCTTTTCTTTCAATGGTAGGCGACGTCCCCGTAGCCAACGAGGCACCTGTGGTGACTTCATCAATTTCAAGATAAGATATGTCGTTCCAATCTATTGGAGGTGCTCATAAGTGTAGGGTTAGTGTACGTGTATTCATAGTGGTGAGTTTACATGCATGTGAGCGTCTACATCTGTACTGGACTTTCTAAAAAACACTGCATGGGAGTTTAGAAGGAAAGAAACTAAAGAACGTTCTAAAACAAACAGCTATCAATCTGCTTCATTGATGCTCAAGCTCAAAGAGAAGGCAAGCAAGGGCCGGGTCCCTTGCGCTTGCAGGTGAGAATCACGATCCAACTGTGGTGCAACTCTTTTCTTTCTTTTTTTTTTTGCGCGCAGCCATGGTGCACCTTGCTGGCCTTTGACGGAGGCATTCTATAGGCCGGCCGGAGACAATACATTAACGCAAAGTGTCGATCAAGGATGGTCACGCAGCAGGGTACGTGCCCTCTCGATTGACTCGCTTTCTTGCACATTGTCATTTATCTTCTACAAGACAAGACTGCATCCTTGTACTTACCCGCTCTAATCTCACCAAATCAGAGTGCCTCCGTAAAGGATCGACAAATCCAGGTGAATTTTCGCTATGTACACGGGGCCGCTCGAGCAATTGCGGCCAGGAAGTCACCGAAATTAATGTTCAAAATTGACCTAAAAGGCATTTGACTCAGTTTCGTGGGTATTTATCTTGGAGCTTCTGATTGTAGTGGACTGTCCGCAGATTCAGACAAATTGGATCTCCACCATTCTCTCCACAGCTAGTACAAAGGTCTTGATGAATGGGGTACCAGGACGCAGGATTTGTCATGGTGATAGAGTGTTTACACAAATGGTCGCCAAAGCAGATGATCAAGACCTTTTTGAATCTCTGGATTCCACACATATCAAACATCGTGTCTCACTCTACGCAAACGATGTGATTATTTTCCTGTCACTGATCGTTCTCGATCTCAAGGTAATAAAGTAAATTCTAAGGCCCTGTTTGGTAGAGCTCCCAGAGCTGATTCTCTGGTAAATTCAAGAGGAGCTCTGCCAAATAGTTTTTCAGAGAGAAGTGATTCTCCGCTGATTCTGTGAAGTGATTCTCTGAAATGAACTAAGAGGCTAAGAGCTGGAAAAAAAGTAGCTTCTCCTGATTCTGTGAAGTGTGTCGGACCCAGGGGTACCCATATCCCACAAAGTGATTCTCCCTCCTAATTTTGAGAGGTTATGTTAGAGAATCAAAGAGGATCACTTTCAGCCACAAAATCACTTCTATCAGAGAATCAGCTCCCACAAAGAATCAGAATCAGATGGAGCTCTACCAAACAGGCTGTAATATGCTTTGAGGAGGCTATAGGTTTGGCGACTAATTATGAGAAGAGTCAGGTCTACCTATCCACTGCTTAGAAGGTCAATTAATGCTTATCAGAGACATCTTACAGTGTCAGACCTCTACGTTTCCATGCACCTATTTGGGGGTGCCTCTTTCCATATCTAAGCTACCAAAGTCTGCTTTCCAACCCTTAGTCGATAAGGTCGTTGGCCGCCTCCCCACTTTGAAAGGAAGGTTGCTCAATAGAAGTAGGTGCCTTACTTCGACCAAGTCCACGCTTTGTGCGATCCCAGTTCACATCGCTAGTGCAATTTTGGTGGCCCTGTGGGCTACTAAGGCAATTGAAATGCTGGTAAGGGGTTTCCTATGGTGCGGTACAGAAGCCACATCTAGTGGTCGATGTTTGGTCGCTTAGATCAATGCTTGTTGTCCTATGGACCTGGGTTGACTGAGGATTCCTAACCTGCATCTGATGCCTTAAGGTTAAGATGGTTTTGGCTAGCATACATAGATAAGGCTAAGACTTGGAAGGAATTCCGCTTTAATATCAATAGGCAGGCGGTGGCACTTTTTGACGCCTCGGTCACAGTGCAGATGGGAGATGGGGCTTCCACCCGTATTTTAGAGGGATAACTGGATCAATGGCTGCTCTATTCGACAGCTAGGCCCCAATATTTGGTCGGTCGTGCCTCCGCAACTGTGTAATTCACGGACCGTGCAAGACTGTTTAATTAATCGAAAATAGATCAAGGACATTAGGAATGCCCTTATAGTACAAGTCTTGGTTCAATATCGTCGGATTTGGGACTTACTACTAAGTTGATCCTTGTCCACCACAAGTGCCAGGTTTATATTGAAAAGGACTGGCAACGGGGAATTTACTACGACTATAGCTTACCAGGCCTTTTTCTTTGGTCGCACTATCTTACTGGGAGCTCGACAACATTGGAAGACTCAGGCGCCGATGAGATGTATGGTCGCTGCTAGACCTCGAACCACCTACGGCGTCATGGCCTTCGTGATAGAGATGATTGTGCATTTTGTGCATAGCAAAGTTAGACTCTAGATCATCGCCTTATGGGTTGCGCTCGTAGCCGGCAGTGCTAGATTTTAGTGTTCCAACATGTGGGTCTCTAAATTCTGACACCCCAACATGAGGCCCCTTTCGTAGAATGGTAGATGGGGACACGTAAAAGAGTAACCAAGGAGAGGCACAGATGATTTGATTCACTTGCTTGGTTGGTCGCTTGGGAGGAACATAATAGAAGGGTGCATGAATGGGCATCACTTATGTCGGTGGCTTTACCTCCCTTGATTTTAGATGAGGCTAGGGTTTGAGCTAGAGCTGGCTTCGCCGGTTTGGTCACCCTTCTTAAAGTTTAGTTTGCTAAAAATTTGTAATTCTATTGTAAATATTTTCTCTATTCTTAATAAAAAAACGTGCTATGAACGATTAAAAAAGACTGCATCCTTGCCATGAAGCCAAGACACCGCCGAGCATCGAAGCGCCTCTCTCTCGAGCTGCATATGCCAAGTTATTGGCGGCGATGTTTGTAGACGGCTGCTACTCTGTTCCGGGAACGAATCTTCCGTGCGTGTGCATCCCTGGACATAGGCGTTTGTTGCAGTGGAAGCTAGAGATGGCAGGCTCGACCTTTTAATTCCACGCAAGGGCCCGTACATGCCGTTGCTGATTGATGAAATCAAAAAAGGAAAAATGGTGGTAACCCTTCTAAAAATGCTATTTTTTTTATGTCAAATTCATTAAGGCATCTACCCTCCACGCATATGACATGGATTCTATGTGAAAAGTGGGTAGGAAAATTTTGGATAAAAATTATTTTTAATTCTATTAGATTTTTATAGTCTAATCTATATATACTATAAAGAGAATTAGATTTGAAAACACTTCTCACCAATAAAAAATCCACACCCACCTCACATAGGACCCACCTATCGAGAAAATTGGTTGATGAATGGTTAAAAAAGATGGGGGGAGGGACATTTCTATGTTGATTTCCCCCTCTAAACCCAAAACTTTTTTCACCCAAAAAGGGCCCACCTGAATATACCCACATTTGTACCCACGTCTATACACAATTATTCCGTATTGCTAAAAGACAATAAATTAGAGAGTTTTCTCCATATGAAATAAATGCCAACTATCATGAGTTTTGAGAATACCTAAAGCTCTTCATACATGAGAGAGTGAATATAAAGTATTTTTAAAAGCGCTTTGCACTAAAGTGAAGTGATATTGTTTTAGTACCTACATGTCATCAATAAACGTGCGTGCCGCACGTCCGTTCTTGCTAGACAATGAAATTATGAAGGTATACAAGAGCATCACATATCATTTGGACTCTCAACTATGTGATATATATTAACTTCCAAATAATACATCACTGCTGATGGTAGCGATAAGCACGAATGCTATACCCTCCGGAAATCATTGTCGTCGAAATGGACATCCTTAACAGGCACAAATAAGACACGGTCACACGGACGTATATAGACCTGTAACACACACGTAGGTCGACCTGAGTCGCGGAAACGAACATCAAATGAGTAGTATCGGCACGTGCGGAATAGCATGTTTAGTGGCGGGACATGAAGCTCTTGATGGCGTCGATGAGCTCCCGGGCCCGCTCCCCGGTGACGGGGTCCATGTCGACGGCGTACTTGTTGAGGTAGAAGGAGTGCCCCATGCCGCGGTTGATGAGCACCTCCACCTCCTTGCCGGCGGCGCGCAGCGCCTCGCAGTACTCGAGGTTGGTGTCGCGGATGAGGTCGTTCTCGGCCACGGACACCAGCATCGGCGGCAGCGGCACGGACTCGAGCGGCGGCGCCTGCGTCCCCATGGGGCACGTGAACGGGTGGTCCTTGGTGGCGCCCTCCGGCAGCGCGTAGGCGAGGAACTTGTCCAGCATGTCCAGGGAGAAGAACACCCCGTCCGCCTTCTGCTCCAGCTCCGACCGGCTCCGCGTGGCGCGCGCGAACCCGGGGTGGATCGGTATGCCGCCGGCGACGCGGAGCGGCGCCCAGTCGCCGGCATCGCCCCGGCCCACCTGCGCGCCGACGAGGTGCACGAGGTTGCCGCCGGAGCTGTCCCCGATGAGGAACACCCGGGACACGTCGGCGGCCTCGCGGAGGAGCGCGGCCGCCGGGGCGCCATCCTCGGACGACAGCGCGATGGAGCGGAGCCGGCGGAGCGCAGCGACGCCCGTGTCGATTTGCGCGGGCACATTCGTATTCGACAAAAATTCGAAACATCCGACATTATTCGTATCCGTGTAGAATAAAGTAGTGATAAAACTATTTAACACTTATTTTAATGACTAATTAATAATTACAAAATGATGTTAATTTAATATTGTTACCTAAAAATATTATACATCATCTAAACTATTTTAAAATACCACGATTTAAATAGCGGGCTATAGCCTCGCTATAGCTGCGCTATATCGTTTTGAAAGGGCAGGCGCTACGATACTAGCAATTATCACGCTACAGCAGCTATCGGCGCTAAATCGCGATTTAGCAGCGCTAAACAGTATAGCGCTAATTTATTTAGCGTCTGTTGTTCCTGATTTTGTTCATGGGCCTAAACACGAAGCTGAAGGACTCAAATTCGCAGCCCACGGAGGCCCACAACAACCCTAGCGCCCTCTCCCGTACACCCAGACCAGACGCTCCCCTCTCTTCCCTTCGCAGACACCAGTTGCGGCGGCGGCTGCTTGCTTCTGCTCGCGATAGGTGAAGGCGGCGGCGGTTGCTGCTGCAGCTTCTGACCGACGGTGAGCAGCTAATGAGGTGGCCGTCTTCACCCTCCTATGAGCAAGGCGAGTAGGCGACCATCTCATGTCCCAGTTTTCTGTTGCAGCTCGTGAGTTCTGACCGAGGACAAAACTCTGAAACTATCAACTCTGCAAGTTTGTTGCTCCTTGTCATTGCTTTGTGCTATTTTGGACTTCTATAGCACTAGATGTTCATCAAAATTCTTAATTACCATGTTTTTGCACATCAGTAATTGGTATTTTTTATTTTTTTTATGAAACCGCTATTTGATCGTAGCTGCGCTATAGCTGCGCTATAGCCTTATAGCTGCTAGAAAAAAGATGCCGCTATTTATCATAGCCCGCTATTTAAAACATAGGGCCATCGCTATTGTTTCTGATGCAGGTAGTGTGCGTTATGCACTAGCCGGGGCAGAGGACAAGTGCGCGGGGGCGTTGTGCGAGAATGACACGACGCGCGCGGTGGAGGTGGTTGGTTTGCACAGAGCGATTCGGGGTGGGGGCGGGGCTTTATAGGTGGCGCGGGACAGAGACTGGAGAGGCAAGGATGGCCTGGATCGGAGAGTGGAGGCTGGTGGTTGTGTGCACTTGTGTGGCGGTTGTTATGCCGATGACTTGAGCGGAAGTTTCACAGCGATTGGCAGGGCGATTTCTAGCAGACTTCGCTGATGGCGACGTCCGAGCTGCAGCCGGGCCGCGAGATGACGGGGGACTAAAAGGCTAGGAAACTCCGTATGTCGTGTGGACTCGTGTGAAGGAAGGGGACCATACTAAACTTGCTGTATTTTTTAATTATAAAAGAATATCCAGTCTTAACTATTCACATATGAATGGTCTGTAACCACAAAGAAACTTATATTCTGACCATGGAGAAGACTCCACCGCGAGTCAGTCCTCTTGCTGCAGCTTCGAGCACATGGGGAAGCAATTGCCTTTCGAGTATGAACTGGGGCTCCTGATGACCGGGCGAGGACTAGAGACTAGAGAGAGCTTTAGATGGTAGCTAGTCTTGGGTCCAGCCAGGTCAAGTAATAATAAGCCATTTCCTCGCGGTTCATGTAAAGGAACAAGCTATTTCCTCGCAAAGAAGGAACGCTCACCAATTGGACAATAATTGAGCGTGTCATCTTGGCTACTGGACAAGATTAGTAAGTTGGCCATGTGCAGAGTGCACACGGCAGCGGGAGCACACGCACATTACACATGCAGCAACAGTGTGCCCAGGTGAAACACGACGGTGATAATAGTGTACCCAGGTGGAAAACGGCCGTGTTTGTCACCCTTTGACCAATAATTAAGGATATTAAATAAAATCAGTTTACAAAACTAACTTCACAACACTGAACTATTTCACGAGACGTATCTAATGAGGTCTTTGACCGCATGATTAGATGATGGTTATTGTAGCATTATTGTAGCAAAACATGGCTTAATTAGCCTCATTAGATTTTACAAATAGACTTCATTTAGTACTTCATGCATTCAAGATTCCTTTTGGAAAAAATTTTCCTTCCTCTGTGAAACACGGCCCAAAGTTCACATCCATTATCCTTGTCATCTATTTTTTATATATATTTATTTAATTTTTCAAGTGCTATTTTTAGAATATATTCTCTAGTGACGTGTAAAGATTCAAATATACTATACCGAACATGTTTTTGTCCAGTTCACCATTTTATTGGCGGTACTCACGGTTAGGCTGTTCGCAGTGGCATGCGCTACGGCGAACGGCAGTAGGGACATAGAGTTTTTTGCGCTGCAGCGGGGTTCGCTAAAGCGAACGGCACGGAAGCCTAGGCGCGCGTAGACGCCAAATACAGCGTGCGGCGAGGGCAGGAAGAGGTGGAGGGAGAGGGAAGCCGACGGAGAGAACGGAGAGGCGACTGGCCGCCGCCGCCGTACGACGCAGCCCTGCCGTGCCCTACCATGCGCGTGGCCGAGCTGGTCACCGCCACCGTGCGCGTGACCACCGCGCGTCGCGCATCCGCTGCGGCCGTCACCGACGCGCACCGCTCGCCGCCCTCCGCCGTCGTGCCCGGCAGCGCGTCGAGGCCGGAGCCGGAGAGCAGGCAGGCAAGCGCGCACATGACGCCGACCTGTGCCTCGAGCAAGTCATCCACCGCCATGTCCTCGCCGCCCGGCACCAGCCGCCGCAGCAGAGCCATCTTCTCCTCCACCTCCTCTTCCTCATCGCCTCGGCCCTCCGGCGAAGCCGCCGCCTTCCTCTGCTCCGCGGCCGCCATGATGTGCCGGCGGAGCAGAGGACGAGGAGGAGGAGCACGACGCCGCAGCAGCGCTGGCGCTGGTGCGGCCGCTCCCGCCGACACGGCCCTTGCCGAGGAACAGGTCGGGGAAATTGAGCTTGGCGTTCTCGCCGCGGAGCTTGAAGGCCTCGCGGTCGTACGCCATGGCGGCGTCCTCGGCGGTGTCGAAGGTGCC
>OAMR01000526.1:317823-341330 GCA_900205405.1 Echinochloa crus-galli
GGGTCGGTCGCCGGGTCACCCGCCGTCCACGTCGTCGCCGCCCCGACCGCGAGCCCTGGTGGCGTGCCTTCCCGGGGACGCCTCGCCCGGACCGCGGCGCCAGGGACGAGGAGCTGCAGCTGGGCTCCGGCGCGGTCATTGCCGCCGAGGGGCGCGGGTGGAGCCTGGAGGGGAGGGAGGCGGGGCGGCGAGGGGGAGGAGAGGCGACGTGGGAGGGAAGGGGAGGGGAGGGAGAGAGAGAGAGAAAGAGAAAGAGAGGGCTACGGGGGAGTGGTGGGTCGGCAAGTGAGAGAAGATGAGACAGTGACGCGTGGGTCCCGCAGACGGTAGTTGATATGGAGTATAGATTGTAGGGTATGACGAGTGCGGGAAAATTGAAACTGTATGGGAAAAATCTTGATGAACAGGACACAATATTCTCTTTAGAGTATGGGTTTGAAGTACGACGAGTGCAGACAGCTTTATTACTTGACACTGAAAGTACTATGAATAAATAACCTACGGAGTAGTTTGTTGGTGTCTGATCTTTGAATGGACAAGTGTGTAGTAATTTTCTTGTTGTGTACGTGATCTTTGCATATGGAGCCATCGGATTCATTAGGCACTTTTGCTATATTTTGAAAACCAAAATACCCAAATAATTTGACTTGTCGGGCTGGTACACACTTTTTCGTGGTAAATTTGGTAGCCAAGTTTCACACAAGAGAGCTTTTCACAAACTAAAGTACTAAACCATATAAGAAAAACTTTAGCATATTGTGGGTTTTTGCCACACCAGAGGAAAACCTCTATTCGGAGATGATGATAATCATCTAATCGATGTACTCCTGCCACAAAAGAATACTACGTACGGTTTCAAAATTGATCACTATTTCCTTCAAATATGTTTATAAAAAATAGCTTAGTTAGTTTACAAAAGTATTTTCCCAATAAATCTGAACATATGTTTTTCAAACTATTTTAAATATATATCAAACAGTCAAAATTTTTTAAGTTTGACTTAATAAAACAAAATTTATGTGGCAACCCTCCATGCATGCATTAATTTTTTTCTTACACATGATTACTTTAAGCTCATGTAATCTAAACAGATGAACCGGCTGGATGCCATATCAAAGTTCGAGTGGATATATTCTCAATGGGTGTAGAAACACCAGAGACACTACTGCTGCACATACCAACATCATAAACGGCTCAGCATAAAGGGCTTTAAAAAACCGTTTGTGATACTAGCATCACAAAGAGTTTTGCAAAAACCGTTTATAATGTAGGGCATGTTTTCTTACAATACAAACCCTTTGTGATGCCCCACATCACAAACGGTTTTGGTAAAACCCTTTGTGATGCTAGTATATCACAAAGGGTTTTTCTTACCAACCCTTTGTGATGGTTTATATCTCAAAATTTGAAATTTGAGTTTTTTCAAACGATCTCGGATGAAGAAATAGTCAAAATAAGAGTTGTAGATTTGTAGTGACAATATCTTCATTTGAAATCATCTGGTCAACGAAAACTAAGTTTCAGTGTTCTCAAATTTGAAATTCAAATTTTATAAATGACCTCAGATGGAGAAACTACCAAAATAAAAGTTGTAAATTTCAAAAAGTTATAAAATTTGTAGTTGACAACTTTTTCATTTGAAATCATCTAGTTAACGAGATCTAAGTTTGAATGTTCTCAAATTTAAAATTTAAATTTTATAACGACCTCGGTTGGAGAACTACCAAAATAAGAGTTGTAGATTTTAAAAAGTTGATGTGCTGGTAGCCTTCCCATATTAAAATAATTTTTTCTCTATTATTTTCCTATTTTTTCAGGGTTTTCGGTAATTATCATCACAAACGGTTTTTATTACGAACCATTTGTGATACCCCCTCATCAGATGCCTGGAGGTATCATAAACGACATATCACAAACACCATCAAAAACCGTTGGTGATGTCGTTTTCTCTAGTAGTGAGAGCAAACATGTATCGGCTTTTTTTTTGCTTTTTAATATTTGCGGCCTCTGAAATCTGATTGCAAATACATGAACACGTATGACCCATATGTACACCAAAACTGTGGTTCGAGTGTGTTAGTTTCGTGAGCCCTTTTTTTTTTTTGCTTTTGAGAAAGTATATTTATCCACCAACAGATTTATTACAATCTGTTAGATTTCAGTATAAGGAAAACTGTTGCGATAGCGAAACAAAATGTTTAGGTAAAGAAATAAATACTTTTAGAAAAATCAGCAGTGAGATTATTATTTATAGCAAAGTAAGGAGAGAGCTCCCATGCAGTGTGGGGCCCACCTACGGTATATCCACCCTTTATGCACAATTATTTATTTATTTATTCTTAATTTCTATATACGTTAATTTCCTTCCATAATCGCTTACCTTCAATTGACCATACACGTTTCCTTTGCCTAATCAGGTTATAATGGCAAATTGATTTCGTGATTGAAGTCAGAGGTTCATGTACATAACTAGCTAGCTAAGACATATGTATCTTTTTATCTATTTCTAACTTGTCTGAAAAAATCTAGAACATTTGTTTTAAATGGAGGGGGCAAAAAAAATTTACTAGGTTTTTTAAATCATGTATGTACCGCACATGCATCTATGCTAGTCTAGCAAAAATCAGTCAGATTTGTATTATTCCGTTCGATCTAAGAAAAAATCTATCACTAAAATAAAATTTTCTAAAGTAGACAAATGAAATGTGGTCCTGATTTTATCTCACTTTTTTAGCACCAAACTTTCTGCAGATTTGACATGAAATCTGTCAACAATAAATAACAAGAGCAAATTACATGTGTTTACTGAACTTGACATGAATATATAACATGCATGGGTAGGGTCAAACGCAAGCTCAAGGTTATACTAGTACAGGCGAGACGGGACCGTGACACATAATAATATACGTTGGCCTCAACTGCGGAAACCCAAACGCACAAGCACAACACAAATAAGCAGTGACACTTGGAAGAAAATATATCCTTGCGCTTCGGTGTTCAGTGGCGGGCGACGAAGCTCGTGATGGCGTCAATCAGCTCCTGCGTCCGCTCCCCCGTGCTTGGGTCCATGTCGACGGCGAACTTGTTGAGGTAGAACGCATGGCTCATGCCGCGGCTGAGCAGCACCTCCACGTCCTTACCGGCGGCGCGCAGTCGAGGGCGGCGCCGCCGTCCTCGGACGACAGCGCGATGGAGCGGAGCCGGCGGAGCGCGGCGACGCCCGTGTCGATGTGCGCGGGCAGGCGGCGCTCGGGCGCGAGCGGGAGCTCGACGGAGACCACCACGGCTGCGGCGGCGCACGCGAGGCGCGAGTAGAAGTGGTGGTACATGAGCCAGGACGGGTGGGAGATGCAGAACCCGCCGCCGTGGAGGTGCACGATGACGGGCAGGAGGCGGCGCCCGCCCTCGCCGCCGCCGGCCTCGGGGAGGTAGACCCGGAGGCCGGGCTCCCCGGGCAGGTCGTGGAGCGTGTGGCCGTCGCGGGGCACGGCGTACGGAGCCACGGGCTGCATCAGCGGGAGGGCCTCGGGTGGGCCGGTCCACGTGCGGTCGACGCTGCCGTCGTTCAGCACGCGCAGCCAGCCGGACACCTCGTCCACCACCTTGCGGCCGCCCGCCGCCGCTTGCGGCTGCGGCTGCGGCTGCGACTCGGCGACGGTGGCAGTGGCCATCGTTGTTTGCTGCATCAGCCCGCAGGTGGTGCACTCTCCACTGGCACTGGGGCACTATACTAGGTCGAGCAAGTGCGCGCACGGTACGGAGATGGTTGGGGTGGAGATGGTTGGGGTTGGGGTTGCGTCGTACGGAGTGGCGTGGTTTTATAGGCTAGCCTTCCCAGTCTTGATGGGTGTGAGTTGTGACTTGTGACCTTGTGCCGGCAGACTGTGTGAAGCCATCATCAGAAGCTCGGAGCGAACCTGCAAAAGATTACAAAAGGATAACTTGACTTTCAGGAGTCGGTCCTCTTGTGCAACTCAGAAAAACGTTGAGGGCACCTTTTCACATATGGACATGGCTCCTGACTGAGTGTAGAGCCAAGTGAGTAGTGACTACTGATGGTCCTTTTGTTTTGTGTACTAAATAAAGTTGCCAGTGTATGTCGTAGTATTTTCCCATTATTTCTAAAGGCGGTTAGGTGATTAAAATGGAAGCGTCAAACAATTTTGCTACACCTTTTCGACTCATTGACTTGTGAATATACATACGGTGGGATATACACCTTCTATACCTATCCTGTACAAACCTGTGGAGGGGCCTAGCCCCTAAGGAAAGAAGAGCGGAAGTTTTAGCACAAGTCCAGAAAGTACGAAACAAATATATATGTCCCTAAGGCCTTCTTGTTTAGATCCTAAATTCCACCCCAAATTCCACTGTGCAAAAAATAAGATTCCCATCACATCAAAATATCATAACATGTATGGAGTACTAAATGTAGATGAAATCAAAAACTAATTACACAGTTTTGTTGTACTCTGTGAGACGAACATTTTGAGCCTAATTAATCAATGTTTGGACAATTTTCACAAATACAAACGAAATGCTACAGTGGTGTAATGATTACGAAGTGACACAATACTCCCGAATTTGCCCTTTCAAATTTGGATCTAAACAAGACTTAAGTTTGGGTTAAAACAGTGGAGGACAGAGTAGCGAAGACGCCACCGGTTTTGGGCGACGAGATGGATGGTTGGATAGTTGGGAAATGGCAGGTGGTGTTATAGCGTAGCAAGCTTGTTTACCAGCAACGACCTGTAATGGCAAACCCAGAGATGGGTGAATGTAGAGCAGCAACGCGGACCATATATCCCATGAAGATCTAACGCACGAGGTTTATCGACCGATAAAAACCTTAATTCAGGCAATTAGGAAAGGATAATGATGTGGAAATTGTAGTGATATATATCATTCTTTTAGGAAATCCCTCAACAGTTACCCATCTAATTTTGACCCTGCACTCCCTATGTCCCAAATTGCAGGTTCTTTTGCCTTTTTTTATATACATAGATTTTGCTATGCATTTACCAACTCTCTCTGTCTCAAAATAAGTGTCCATATACTATTCAAATTTTATCTCATAAACAATGTCCATTTAGATTTAGGGATGCAGATATTAATACAAAAGTGCATAGAGAAACGCGAGTCAATCAAATAGTTAGTTAACGTAACTTTTCTAATTCCAATGAGGGGCAATATGGTCATTTTTTATGACTAGGAATCTGTCTTAAATTTTCTAAAATGACACTTATTTTAGGACGGAGTGAGTATATGCTATATTTAAACATATAAGAGCATCTCCAAAAGCCTATCTAAAATATACTCTCTAAATCATCATCTGGAGAGTCATTTGAGTAAAAGTTTTTTTCTGAATCTTTATACTTTCGAACATCTTTCTATATCTTGTGCATAGTCTAGAGAGTCATCTCGCTCTCCATCTTTGGCTAGCGAGAATTCCGGAATGGAGGATATTTATATTTGGATATCCAATTGAAGAGGTTGTTGGAGGCATAGTTATTAGGACCGGACCGGACCGGCGGTTGGACCGGTAAAAGACCGAACCAGAGCCTCCAGCGGTTCGGTTCACTTCAAAGACCGTTCATGCAATCGGACCGGTAAAAACCGGATGAACCGGCCGGTTTTTAGTGGAACCGGCGAACCGGGCGGTTCCAGTCAAACCGGACGGCTTATGTAGTCTGTAGAGTTTTACGTCTTGGGCTTGGGCTGCCGAGTGGTGCGGCCCACCTAACCACCGCTAGGCCTGTGTCGCTGTGCTGCCGTGCGGTTAGAAAGGAAGGGACCTTGCTGATTGGTGACGGCCACCGCTGCTTGGGCGTCTGCATGTGCAGCATGGTGCGACACTCTGTTCAAAAAAGCATGGTGCGACACTGCTGCTGGAGTGCTTGACTGATACTACAATAGTTGGAGGTTAAGGTTGGTGTCGGGTGAATGGCCAAATTAACGAATCGCTAGCCGTTGTATTCACCGATACAATTTGTTTCCTATTAGATTTAGATCGGCCAGTATTTTTTTTCTCAGCTAATACTTGAATAGTAGAATAGTTGCTAGATAGATTTCGGATGCACTTGTTCCGTACATAGGCATATTACTTCAATAATTTGGACAATTGTTAATGTTGCTTTCTGTTAATACTCTCATGTTGGCCATGTTGGCCTGTGGCCAGGAGCCGCTAGATTAGAATATTAGATACAAGAGTGATTAGATTTGCATCGCTAATGATTTGTTTCGAGTGGTCTTAATTGTTGTAAGCTTATTTTTATATCAATTATATATTTTAATCATCTATATATATTACACCGGTTCTATATATATTTGAGGCCGGTTCAATCCAACGGTCCATAACTATTGAACCGGCGGTTCAACCGGTTTTGAACGGTTGAACCAGTGAACCAGCGAACCGAAGCCTTCACCGGTTCGATGACCGGTCCGGTCCTAATAACTATGGTTGGAGGATGTTTTTCACAAAAATCTCAATTTTTGTAAGTTAGAAAAGATATAAAGAGCCTCTTGGACATGCTCTAACAAAAAATATGTCTAAAAAACTAATACGCTGAGCTAGCTTGTTTGCTCGTTTTCTCAACGAGCCGAGCCGAGACGAGCCGACTCTGTGTCTACGCCACACAAGCACGCTGGTTACATGTTGTGTGACATGCAGAGGTGATTTGCTCCAATTTAACTGAGAAAGGCATATTGTCTTGCAACAGGCACAGGGAGGAGAGATGGATGGAGGATGAAGGAAATGGCACGTGGGGCCCAAGTCAGCATCGTTGTAAAACCAACCACGTCGTCCCATTTATTATTATATTAATACAATAATGTTAATAGGAGCCACCACGTTCGTTGAGATGGACACGAAATTTCCAGGTTAATCTAAAAAAGAGAAGAATATGAACTGTTGGGTTTTATGAATATTCTATGGTTGATATTAATTCAATAAATCCATACCTAATACAATTAATAAAAAGATAAAGAATAGAAATATTAAGGAATTATCAGCCGAGCCTGTCTTGACTCGGCTACATTACCCACAGTACTGTAGCAGTCATATCTTGCGGCAAGCGTAGCTTTGTGATTTAAATTTCAGACAAATTAAAACAACCTATAGAATGTTATTGATATATGAATGGGGAAGCAAACTAGCTAAACAACGACTCCATGGCCCTGTTTAGTTCCCGGTCACATCATCAAACTTCTAAAAATTCTCTCTCCAAACTTTACTATTCACCTATCACATCAAATCACTCTCCTCATGCATGGAGTACTTGGGTAAATAAAAAAACTAGTTATATGGTTTTGATGTACACGACGAGACGAATCTTTTAAGCCTAGTTAGGTCATGGTAGGACAATGTTTACCACAAACAAACGAAAAGTGCTACAGTGTCCGATGTGACTTTTTCACTTCACTTTTTACCTTTCTCTAGGAACTAAACACCCCCCATGTCAAATAAAATGTATAAATAACTTATTTCATAATATAAATAAAAAATTATTTACAATTTCATTGATATATTTATTTAGAGTACTATGACATTTGGAATATAAAACATATTATTTATAATAAGGCTATGTATTTTTAATAAATTATATTAGGATCATAGAAATAACTAAAATAGCAAATAGGGCATTTTTATATGGTTACATTCCTAAAAAATAAAAAACACCGTTAATTTTACAAAAAAATATTACAACTTAAATAAAGTACGGCATAATAAAGAGATCTTTTAACTATTTAGCCGATCGATGAAAAATGCTATTTAAACCATGGAGCGAAGGAGCTGGTTAGACACTGACAAGGTTGTAATCTAAAACAACATCTATGAAATGTAGCTAATAGGTTGGCAAAGTAGAACAATGGAGAGCATTCCCAATATCTCCCTCTCGGTGCTACACTATCTATGCAAACGTGAAGACAGAGCGTCACCATGGCCATGAGCCATCTTGGCCAACTCACCAACGAATGTACTCACCAGTACGAGATTGAAGTGAGAAATGTTACGGTAAACTTAGAACTAGACCAGTTGGATATAATAATTGAGCTAGCCTCATTTACTGTGGGATTCAGTTGTATTTGCTTGCTACTCTCAACAATAAACAACATATAATTGGTAATTTAGTCATTTATTTTTAAATCTTTTAAGCATAATTTGCCATCTTAACTAAAATTCCCGAATAGAAGTTCACAGAATATGAATAAAATAGTATTGTATTTGATGAACAGAAAAACTTCTACGTAAGGCATTCCTTTTTTAGTACAAATTCAGATCTGACACCACAAAAATATGATGCTAAAATACATAATACATTTGTCTATGCCAATTAGGCGAAACATATGACTATAAAGCAACACAATAAATTATTTAAGAAATCTATTTTAATAAAAAGGAACATAAATGTTAGAAAAAGAAATCTAGCTACCCGCGTTGTTTGCGCGGGCCACCTTGCTAGTTACCACTGTTAATAAGTTTGGGAGTAAAAATCAAACAATATTTATAGTTGGGGTGATTTAGATGGTATTAAGCTAAAGGTCAAAAACTAGGCTAATTAAAATGTTAAGCCAACAAATGTCGATTTCAGTACGTCCAAAATTATTGCAAAATCGCGTGCTTTCAACAACAAAACAAGTCATCATCAGCTTAAGGGCATACATGTCATTACACACTTAAACCATAGAAATCAAGGTAGCCAGTGAATTGTCCAAACAGCCGGTTCTCAAAGTGGTCACTTTCTCATAAAAACTCATCAGAAAATAGCTGTTTTAAACAAGGCCTATATGTTGATTTTCTCCAACGATATTTCGAGTAGACTTAGATGGTTCATCGTCATCTAATACCGCGTCCCCTACGGCCTACCTACCAACTTATCTAGTTATCTTTGATCCAAGTTGGCAAACCACTAGCTCCAATCAAATAGATTAAGTCTAGCCAAAATTATTGCTGACCAAATATGAAGGATATACTTCGATACTGCACCTCATGTCAGCCTCTAACAAATGAGTGACATAGTAGACTAGGAGTGGACAACAACCATCTTTGCATATTTTTTCAATAAGGGAAATTTCATTAAACTATCTTTTCATATGAATGCAATGGTGTTAGCCAGGTCTCGATACTGCAGTGGAATTACATTGCCATCCTGCATTCAAATTTCTGAAATATATGATTATTTTGGTGAATAAATTCGAGTATAACATCATGTCATATCTCTGTTAGGTTGGGACAGTCTAATCTGCAATTTATCAGTTTGGGTATTTTGAAGTTGCTTGATAAAATGGAAAATTTGCTACAAGACATGCAAAATGGAGCGCATTTGCTGAGACACACCGTTGACCGCGTTATATGCTGGTGGACACTCTCCTTTTGTGCAAATTTGCTGGAAGACACCGCTCCTATTAAAATAATGTTTTTCAGACAAGTAGGAGAGAGAAACGTGATGAAATGTCATTCTTACCCCTGACTCCACTGGTCATATTCTTCCCCTTCCCCAATGGTTGTGTCAAGCCCACGCTCGCCGGTGCTCAAGCTCGCGCTCGCGCGTCGCGGTGCAGCCGCGGTGCTCGCGCTCGCACGCAAGTCACGGAATGAGAAGTGGGACCAAGGGCAAAAATGATATTTCCTTACCGTTATCTCTCCTTCCCAGCCATGAAATGTTATTTTAATCGAAGCGGTGTGTTCCAGCAAATTGGCACAAAACTACAGTGTGTCTCAGCCTATTAGGCGGTCAACGGTCTGTCTCAGCAAATGAGCGTCATTTCGCATGTCCTGTAGCAAATTTTCCCTTGATAAAATCATATGGTCGATATAGGCATATAGCAGCATTAGCATCAAAATTTCTCAAACTAAAAGTACCACGAGATTCCTCATTGCTCTCAGTATGAAACAGTGGAGGGTAAGAAACCATTTCTAAAATGGTGAGCAGACAAAAAGGATTTGCTTTATGTCAATGCACAGAACGTTGTTACCAACAAACACTCACAATATGCATAGTGTAAGTTCACTAATCACTTCCATGCCTTTTGCTTCACAAGTTCATGTGGAGATCTGATCATCAAACCATTGGCTATGAGCCTACGAGTCATGGTTACTCTTCTCTGCTCAAGCAATAGTTTTCTCTGCACAAGCAAAGTTCTTCCCCTTTTTTGCCACTTGCAAACAACACATTGGCAAGCATCTTGCAAATTATGAACTAGGGTTCCCTGACCGAGCGTGGACTTAGTGTATTTACTTTGCTAGTTGTCATGTGGTTGTCAGGAAGCCATCTCAGGTCAAAGGATAAGCTTATTTTAGATGAACACTTTCTACTTATGAAATACTCTCTCCAATTGAAAAAATTGAAAATAATTGTCGTTTACAAAATCAACACTTCCTACTTAAGAGATACTCTCCAATTCGAAATACATGTCTCTTATGAAATCAACACGGACACAATGTGAAGTTCTGACCGAAAATTCTGTGAAAATATGACATTTCAAATAGTGGCAATTAAATATGAACCTTACATTTTCATCCTTTGTAATTTTTTTGATATATTGATGGATATAGAGTTAACAAAATGATCGGCAGAAATCCTAAAACGACATGTATTTGAACAAGAGGAGTAAGCGTGTAATCACATGAAGTAGGTTGGGTGCAAGTGCAACCATTGATCGAAGCCTATTTTGGGCTAAAAAGACTCTAGCGTGGTAGTCTCATATCAGGTTAAAAAATATACCCTCCATGGCTGCAGACGCTAACCTCCTCCAAGAACAGGAGTAGAAATTAGTCAAGTTTTTGCGATCACAAGCCACATACATAATCCCAAATAGCCACACCCACTGACAATGGCTGCACTATAATTTGAATTCTGACGAGTGGAGGTCATCTGGTCATGGGTTTCATTCTGACATTGGTTCATACTTTAGTAGACTTACTCCCTCCGTCCCAAAAAAGAAGTTACTCTAGAAATTTTAGGATAGATTAACGAGAAAGTAAAATGACCTTGATTGCCCCTATTTATTTGCCATATTTGGCACTAATTAGTTGTTGCATGCACATGCACCTACTAAATATAGTAGAATGACTACAAATTTTAAATCCTAGAGTGTCATCTTTTTGGGGACGGAGGGAGTATTTACTGAGCTCCAGTCTATCTACTCAACTAAAAGGGAATTAACTATAGTAACTTAGTACGGGACTGCACAGCTTATCCTTTGGTGACCAAATTTATCCATATCCTGGTCAGAATACTATACTGTAGGCGTAAAATAAACCTAGTGTTTCCCAAACGTATTCCCTGTACATATATTCGGTGTGATATCATTAGAAACTTTCAATGATCTTATTTTATATACTATTCTTGATACTGCAACATGCCTTCCTTAATTCACGCGTCCCCTAGCTCCCACTTGTCTTTGGTCCAAGCTAGTAAACCACCTCCTCCAATGACATAGATCCGGACTGCCCTGAGCTGTCGACCTCAGTAGTCTGTCTCATGTCCGAGGCTTTAACAGACCAGTGATGCGGTCTAGAACTGGACAGTAAACATACAATCACATTACATTTTTGTAATGACATATTAGTCTCGTGTGTGTTCTAAAAATTACTTTTTTAATAAAATCTCAAATCTACCGTATTTGAGTCAGTTTATCCTGTAGCTTAACTTTTGTATGAATGGCAATATATTTCACAAATGTAGCACAAGGGAAACAACCAAAAACCAATTTCTACACACACACACACACAAAAAGTGCTCTCTGTTACTAGATCCTAATGTTATTACAAGTTCTGTAGCTGGAGTGTGTGTTGTTGGGGTTGTGTTTGCTAAGGATTTTTGTCATGTCAAAACAACCTTGTACTGATCCTGGGGTGCTTCCACCCTTTTTTTTCTTCTTAATATATAGATACGCAGCTCTCCTGCGTGTTCGAGAAAAAAATGTTATTACAAGGTAGAACTTCGGAATATAAACAGTAAAATGGAATAATTACGGGATCATTTTCTGAATGGAAGAGAAGGAAGGGGGAAAAAGATATGTTGATGAGAGAGACAAGCTTATGCTCTAGCATAAGTTGTGCATCAGAACAAAACTCTTGGCTGTGCTGACAAATTAACATATAATCCAAACTAGTCTGGCACCCGGGCGGTTCTATGCCAGTGCCTCAGCATGTGGTTCATGGTTTTATGCATGTTTTCCATAATCTCTTTCTAGTTCCTCCACGATTCCAGCGCCTGAAACCTAATGGCCCAAATCTGTGGAAGGGATCCTCACCTAACAGTCCACTGACATCCACAAGATGCATCGATCAGCTTGCAACCAAAATTCCAGTTATCAACTTTATTTTGATGTAGTATAGGTACACATTTAAGATTGAGACTTGAAAGTGATGACTTGACAGTTCTTGGCATATGTTCCCTGGATTTTCCAGACATTTCGTAGTGGCATTTAGAAAGCAAATTCTGTTTTCTGTATTGCTCATGCAATTTCATGATAAGAGGTAGAGTCATAGCTTCTGAGAATATTTAAGTAATTGTGAACAGTCAGAGAAGATATTGCTCGGTTGACCAAACCTTTCTCAGAAGAAACAAGGAAGTTGGACGAGTGAAAAAGGTGGACTGAGTTTGCAGTTATGAGTGTCTGCTACTGAGGGTAATATATCAGATGGGACCATCTGAGGCTGTGCGTTTTTCTAGTAGAAGAAAAGTATAAAACCACAAAATGACTTGCCATTTCATCAAGCAATCTTTGAAAGATCATAGTCAAGTAGCTAGTCTAGTTGACCCAGGACAGCAATTGACATGCTATTAACATATTATATGCATTTCTCAAATTTAATATGAAAGAATGGAATACAAGAACCCATTTATAGGTGGGCAAACAAAAGGAGTTTATGTCAGTGGACAGATCATGTCCATGTAGTTTGAGTTCAGTTCCATACCATTTGCTTCACAATTTCATGTAGAGATCTGAGCACGCCGAGCCTACGAGTCGCAGTTATTTCTCTGTTCAAGCAATAGTTGTCTCCGGGAACTGCACATTATTCAAGAATCACTGCAACAACTTTATACACCAGCAAAATTGAAACCCAGCACAATGTCCTATAGCTGCTGCATCAAGACTAACATAGTCAGGACATGCCACTTTAACCTATTAATTCCCCACCTCCTCTTCAATAGAATAAGGCAACACTTCTGACTGAGAAGAAAGTATGAGCACCATATTTTCCATCCACTTCTTGTGAATATAGGACCAATCTTAACAAAACATTTCTGGTAACGTGACAAGTCTGACAAGAAACTTGGCTATCATCATGTGTCCGTTTGAAAAGCTGTAAGCCCCCAGCCACAAATAGTGGGCAGTCTCTTTCCACCTTTCTTAAAGATGTTGAGAGAATTGCATGATTTCAATTCGTGATCATCATGCTTTATTTTTATCAAGTTGTCCATATCAGCTGAAGCAGTGGTTTTCTCACATTTTGAGGACGACACAGTAACTCAAAACATTAGGAAGCCTATAACTATCATGTACTAGTGCTTTGTTACCAGTACATGACGTGTGTGGGCACAGGAGAGTAGATTCTGCTTAAGTAATTCAAACTCCATTGCTCGTTATATGAAATCTATCAACATCCAATTCAACTGAACTGTATCCAGGAAGCTTGTTGACTTTAACTTCTTTCATGAAGCCTCTTATTCTCTCTGCATCATTATACCTTCCAGCATCTGAATATATGTTCGCCACGCTCATATAGTATCCACTCTTTCCAGGAAACATGTCCATCAATCTCTTTGACACCTGTTCAGCAGCCTCCATTTGTCCATGCACTCGGCAGGCTGCCACTACACCTCCAAGCATTGCCTCGTCAGGCTCAAAAGGCATTTCCTCTATCAGCTTCACAGCCTCAACAACACGCCCTGCTCTACCAAGCGTGTCAGCCATACAAGAGTAATGCTTCAGTTCAGGTTCAATGCCCCAACGTTTCATCACCTCGAAGATAGAGTACGCTTTGTTCACCATACCTGAATGTGCACAAGCTGACAATGCCCCAAGAAAGGTGACTGAGTTCGGATGGATTCCTTCCGCTGCCATTCTATCAAAGAGTCCCAATGCAATATCAGAACGCCCATTCAAACCATGACCAAGGATCAGCGCACTCCACGAGATAACATCCCGCCTAGGCATCCCAGCAAACACCCTCTCGGCGAACGCAAAGTCCCCACACTTGACGTACATATCCACAAGCGCGTTCCCAAGCGACAGTGGCATCCCCAGGAACCTCCGGACGCAGCAGGCATGCACACTCCTCCCATGGCGACGCCACCCAAGCTGCCCGCACGCGAGCAGCAGGCTGACCATGACCACCGCGTCCAACTCCACCCCAGCAGCCGTCATGCGACCAAAGAACCGCAGCGCCGCGTCCGGCTCCCCTCTCTGAGCGTACGCGGACAGCATGGACGTCCACAGTACAGCGTCCCGCTGGCGCATTCCGTCGAACAGCCTCCGCGCGTCCGGGAGGTTCGACAGGCCCGCGTAGCAGAGCACGAGCGCGGACGCCACGAAGAGGTTGTCCTGAGCACCTATCTTGGTGGAGAGTGCGTGGGCGGCGCCGGCGAGGCCCACGGCGCCGGTGAGCGCGCAGGAGCGGAGCACGGGGGGCAGGGTGAAGTGGTCCGGCGGGACGCCCCGCGCGAGCATGTCGCGGAACGCGCGGAGAGCCTGCGCGGGCCGGCCGGAGCGCGCGAGCGACGCGATTAGCGCGTTGCAGGAAGCAAGCGTGGTGGCGGTAGCGGGAGGCATGTGGCGCGCGGAAGCGGCCGGCGACGCCGTCAAGCCGGTCGCCGTCAAGCCTGCACGGCGGCGGAAGCTATGGAAGCGCGCAGTAGCCAGAAAGTGTACGATGCAGTTGGGCTTTGGTAATGTAGTGTCCGAGGCCCGCATTTTGGACTCACGATGCTGGTGGGCTAACTGTACGGCCGGCTGATAGGAGACAGTTATACCCTATCGGGCCTAGAAATTTGGATCGCCGAATGTAGCCCAATTCATTTTAGGAATACGCCGATTTATCTTCTTCACAGGCTCGTCCTGTTGGGTTGGGCCAATAGTAGTCCCAGGCTATTTTCACAAAGAAGTCCCCAAAGTCTCAAAAAAAAAAACCATGGCCGAGCTTTTTATATATAAAACAAAATACCGGGGATACAAGTTATCAATGGAATGCACTGGGATACCAGTTTATAATAACGCACACGCACCACCAGCGAATCGGGCACTCTATAGACCCCACAACTAGTACAACAAACAAACTTCCACAAAATCGAGTGAATTCATCCTGCAAATGTCAATGGCTCAATGCATGTATCCTCTCCGTACAACAGAAGCAAAGGAGCTCGCTCGTACATCTGCCGGTGATAAGGTGTTTACAAATCTCTAATTATGAAATAATTTTAAGCTCATACCAAATATACTCCTAAACGGTTCCCCATATCTATATAATTAACAATATTGTATTTATTTATGACTAATGAGAAAGAGATACGAAGCTTCACTATAGATATGGGGGAGAAACTGGATTTAATCTATATTTTCTCACGTCTTGTATGTTTTTGAATTGGGATTGAAAAAACCAGATGAGGATCCAATTCTTAACATTATCAGCCGTCCCTAGCAGCCGTGTCCGCCGTGGCGTGCGTGCTGCTCCTTCTCTCCCGTTCGCCCAACGTGACGCACAGGGCACAGCCGGACTGGGCCTCCTTTGTGCGGCCTGAAGACGACCCCGAACTCTGCATGCATGATCGGCGTCGGTTCTTGCACTTGCATGCCTGCCTGCATCGTAGGAAAGCAGAAAGCACTTGCACGTCATTGCGTCTACTTGTTTCCATCCTCGATCGAATTATTAGCGCTTTTTCTCTATCATTCTTTTGCGAAAAGTAATGCTTCTATAATTGCATCATTCCATGCTTATTTTCTTCTTGTCCGTGTTTTCGATCGATAGGGAGTGGTTTAGGCCATGTGGTTTTCCTGAACCAAATTTGTCTCCTTCGCTGTGGGCCGTTGAGCAGCTTGCAGACTGGAACTACCGTTCTTTCTTCACCAACTGTCGCTGTGAACTCTTTTCCCGGAGAGATGAACTTGCAGATGACCATATCATCATACCAGGTGAAAAGAACATGCATGCACAACGTTCCTTCTGATGGAGGCATCTGTTACAATCACGAAACTCTGAAGATTCAGCGTTTTTAGTTTATGGTTTTTATTTGGAACTGTTTTCTTGGTACCTCCTGTGTTGTCTTCTGAAAAGTGTAGTTAGAAAAACTGCTAATGATTAACTTGCAGTTGCAGATTAGTTCAAATAAAGTAGCAGCACCCTAGCATCTGTCATAATAAATACAAGGACCTATGAGTTTGTCCTAGGTCAAACTATTATAAGCTTGACAAGTTTATAATAAAGAACAATTATATTTACGATATCAAATAAGCTTCATGAGATCTTTTGATCAAATATATTTTTATAATCCGTTTCTTTGATTTAGGATTACTATTCTAAATTTGACACTTTGACTTAGGATAAACTCATAAATCATTATATTTAGGGGCAGGGGCAGATGGAGCACATGCTTTAAGATTCAGCTATCAAATGCAGTTCCATTGTGATAAAAAAAAGCATGGACTCATCTTTTGCAGTTTATATTTTTCAGTTGATCGATGCCACTACATGCCACTTTGTATAATGCATCGAAAAGAAACGACTAAAAAATATTCAGTCAAGGCCATTCACAAGTCTTTCTAATGACAAAGGAAATAAAGATAGTGCTAGTAAGTAGGCTCTCTCAAATGGAATCAAAGGAGCCAATGCAATAAGCCCTTTCGACGACAGCCCTTCTTTTTTTGTCTGATGGGCTATTCGTTTCCTTTGCTAGGCTTGTCGTATCGGCCTGGCTAGTACTGCTGTTGGACGGGACCTGCAGATCCATGGACCACCGTGGTGTTGGTGAACGAAGCAAGCAAAGTTCCACCGAAAATAAAGCAACTTCTTTTACAAATGTTTTTGGACGATAGACAAAGATAATGCAGGTTAGCTCTCATTGGTGGTTGTAACAGAAGACCTGTTCAATAAACAAGAAGAGATGCTAATGATATTCAGAATTCAGAATGCAAATGCTGCCAAGTGCAGGTCCAAAACATATAGTTTTATTTCCTTTCAGCTCCTGTCTCTGTGCCTGTGCATGGAGTTACTAGTTTAGAGTTTAGGCTAAAGGGAGAGCACCATGAAAGCTGGAGCATGAGTGGATGTTTGATTGGGCATAAAGATCAGGGACAAAAGATGAATCTCTGACCAGGAATCTGAATATTACCTGTCTCGCTAGCTTTGGCGCCTACCTTCATGAGCGAGCAATCAGGACGCCCACGACGACATGGTGGTCTGGTGGACGAGGACATCCTTTAGCACAAACCCTTTTTTTTCATTTAGGACAGTCAGCACAAAGCTAAACAAAGGCGACGCAAAAAATGCGCTCGTGCTTCGGAGCTCGAACAGCGGCACCGGAAAGCAGGAAGCAGAGGCTGCTGCAAAGGAGAGGATCCACCCGTCCATCAGTGTGTGCGCGTCAAGGACGGAGAGAGAGCGAAGCAAAGGTTGGTGGAGGGCAAGGATTCGATCTGTGTTGCTCCATCATCATGTCCTGGAGATGCGAGTATATAGAAGCCAAGGACATGATAAAGCCTGTAGCTTGTGTAGGTTAATGGCAATTCATGGCTCTGAAATGGAACGTGTGTAACGAACTGAACCAAAGACCAGTGAGTGAGGTGAGGGAACAGTAGGACATTGCCTTTGCTGGAGGTAGGGGCCTATTCGCCCAAAGAAGTGTACGCTAGTACTTTTACTACATCAGCCTATTCGAGGGAAGACACGATTAGAGGGCGAAAGACTTCATAAATGTAGCTGAAATGAAAGAAACAGCTGGGTCGATGTCGGCAGAGTTATCGCCTCATTGGTGCATACTGCCTAATGATCGCGAAAATGCAAGTGGTGCTGGTACAGTAGGAATGATGGTAAGAATACGTGTATGAGAATGGACTTTTTTGTTGGGGTTTCTCGCTGATGTAGGATGTTTTGTCGCATTTGTAAATTTCCTCAGTGTATCAGTATGTGATTATTACCGAAGTAACAGGTACATTTAATGACAGTACACAGTCACTTCTCTTTTGCCTTTTCTTCTTCCCTTTTCCTGTCCTTCGTCTTATCTGAGATAGCTGCTCGGTCAGTCCATCAGGTAGCGCTTTTCTCAATTTTCCTTTGCTTTAACGATGTACTCTTTCCTGAGTAAGTTACGTGCTATCTGCTCAACTGTTCACCGTAATCGACAACACATTGAGTAAAAAGCTTCATTTTTTTCTACATTATTCGTCCTTTCCACATAGGAACTGAAATACACTCCAAACTTCTTGCATACCGGTAAAACTTAGCTGAAGATATTTCTGAACTGATGGATCTGTTTGAAAACCGTTCGTTCTTTTCGCAGTTCTAATGGAACTGTCAATGCTCCTTAAAGAGGCAGATTATAGTTGACAGAAAAGGCTTTTACTTTGGAGAGTAGGAAGCCATTGTGTGTGCACCAAAGGCACGTCCAGATCATCAATAATTACACAGAATTATTTGTAGTTCATCTCGTCTGTCAAAAAGTGCCCAAGAATGACTTTTGAAGGATAACCATGTTTTTGTCGGATCCAGAGTAACGGTGGTGTTCAGAACCACGGATCAAACAAGAGTGATCACCTATGAAATCTCTGGTTAGTTCTTGATGAGATTCTAGCTAGATGTTTATCACAGCACAATCTCAACTGCTCCATGGTTTGTTCTTGCACAATTCACACTACCAGAAACTTCAACATCCGCCCGCCCCCTCCGTCTCGGCCATTTTTGGACCCGGTGCTGATGGGGCTTCAGCACCGGGTCCAACGGCTAGGAGCGGGGGCGGCGCACGGGGGCGGCGGGGGCAGCACATTAGCACCGGGTCGTGGCAAGACCCAGTGCTAATGCGCACCCTTTAGCACCGGGTGCAGCCACGACCCGGTGCGAAATGGCCTCGGCACATTAGCACCGGTTGCTGGCTGCAACCGGTGCTAAAGGGGGAGCATTAGCACCGGGTCTCACCACGATCCGGTGCTAATGTATCCGCCCTGACACATCTTCGCGCCGCCCCCGCTCCTAGCCGTTGGACCCGGTGCTGAAGCCCCATCAGCACCGGGTCCAAAAATGGCCGAGGCGGAGGAGGCGGACGGATGTGAAGGATTCTGCGCCGCCCGTCGTCCCCGCGCCGCCCGTCGTCCCGTCGTCCCCGCGCCGCCCGTCGTCCCCTCGTCCCCGCGCCGCCCGTCGTCCCCGCGCCGGTGCCGCTCCTCGTCCCCTCGCCGCCGCCGCCGCTCGTCCCCGCGCCGCTGTCGCCCGCCGCCCATCACAGTGAGCCTCTGTGAACACTCTTGATCTCTGTGTAACAGGTGAACTCAATCATATAAGTAATGTTATATTTAATGAATGTAGTAATGTAGTTTTAGAAATTTATTTATATAATGGAATATATATTATAATTTGTATTTATTTATATATTAAATTTTTTTATCTTTAAATTGTATTGTATATTTGTTATTGGTTAATAATGCAGATGAATAGACAATGGATGTACGGGGACCCCCACGCTCAGGCCTTCCGTGATGGCCTTAGGACGTTTCTCGATGCCGCCGAGGCTAACAGGACGCCGTCCGGTTTCATGTTCTGCCCATGCACCCATTGTAAAAATATACAATCGTACAAACAAAGAGGTTGTCTTCAAGTGCATTTGATGAGGCACGGTTTCATGAGGAATTATTCTGTGTGGACGAAGCACGGTGAAAGAGGAATTCTAATGGATAAAGATGAAGAAGACGAGGCCGATGACGACATTCCGGTATTGGCTCAATCCTACGGTTCCTTTGCAGATGCTGATATGGGTGATGCCGATGAGGAAGATGTTGCTCAGGAAGATGTAGCTCAGGAAAATGACCCTACTGATGGACTCGGGCAAATGTTGCGTGATGCTGAGAAAGACTGCGGCAATGATAAGGAACTGAAAAAGATACAGCGCATGTTGCAGGACCACAAGACTGACCTGTACCCAGATTGCAAAGAGGGGCTAAAGAAGTTGGGTACCACACTTGAACTTCTGCAGTGGAAGGCATCAAATGGTGTTACTGATAAGGTGAAAGAACATCTGAATGGAATTAAAGGACTAACAATTAAATGACACAAACAATTAATGGTGTTACCACACTTCAACTTTTGGTGATTGAATGACACAAACAATTAAAGGACTAATGAGCTTGTTAAGTTTTGACAAGGATTTTATTGCAAATAACAAAGTCAAGCTCATATTATATGAAGCATGCAAAAGTAAAGAAATGACAAGCAAAGATGGAAATATAGAAAAGAGACAAGAGGCAAATGAATTATATGGCCTCATTGGTTGTTTGCTCATATAATCAAAGAAAGGTGAAAATTGCATGATGACAATTGCATGATGATCAAGATTATGACATTGTGAAGAATGGTGATCAAGGGATTTATTTATATCCAAGAAGAAGTTCATATGGAAGCTTATTTGGTCACAACATCAATATGGAGAAAGATAGTGAAAGAAAGATTATGATGAATGTGCGAGGTTTTGGTACTGCTTGCTGAGCCGAGAAACTTTGCTAGGGTGAAGAAGCTAGTATCGTGGTTTGGTCTCTAGGCATTAATCAAGACTTATCTAGTGAAGCAATACAAAAGTTGGCATGATAGGGTGAAGGGGTCAAGCTAGGACTAGTGACGAGGAACTAAGCAAGGAGAAGGGCAAGAATTGTCTTGTAACCGAAGGACTTTGTTAGGGTGAAGGAAGCTAGTACTTGGTTTGATTCCGAGGCACAAATCAAGCCTCACCAAGTGAAGCTATGCAATGCATCTAATCTTTGATGAATCATATATTGAAGTGACTTATAAATGGATACAAAGTTGAGTGTTCACCATATTGATCGATGAATCCAAAGTCACTAGTTCTTGGATGGTATGCTCAAGAGACAAGAATGCTAGCAAACCCTCAAGGTGTCATATTGAAGAAAAGCAACATGATGAAGACATTGAAGCTCAAGGGTTGATATAGTTTTTATCTTTGAGCTCAAGGGGGATGCGTGTTGATCAAGCCATGGATGTTTTAATGCTCAAAGAAATCCAACCAAGTACCTGTGAGAGACACAAGTGCACTCACGGACACTATATTTGCTGTTTTTCTGGAGCAAGAATATCCGGGACAGGGCCAGAACAATTTTGTTCCGGGTACCCCTTCGGGTTTGGGGTTTCTCGGAGTATCCAGGGTCGTCCCGGAGAGGTCTGGTACAGAATTACACACGTTCATTTCTGGAGCAAGGTACTCCGGCCCGGGGTCGGAGTATTCAGGTCAGATCTCGCATACTGCACAACGGCTAGTTTTGGGGGCTCGGGTTTATATACCCCTTCGCCCCCTCTTCTCAAGCCTGCCGACTCCACACATAAGAAACACACCTTTGAGCCTCCCTTTCACTCCCTCAACTCCCTAGAGCCAATCCTTGCAAGATTTGAGAAGGGATTTGAGTGAGTTCTTGGATTTGTGTGTGGGTGAGCATCAACTCCAACTCTTGAGCATTTGAAGCATCCTCGGCCATCTACTCGCGTTTGTTACTCTTGGAGTTTTTGCTCCTAGACGGCTAGGCGTCTCCGGCGAGCGCTCAACTTGTGTGAGCTTACCCCGGAAAGTTTGTAAAGCCAATCCCCAAAGGGATATCATAGTAAGTAACCCTAGCTTGGCTTTTGGGCCCTAGGGGGAGGGTAGAGTTGTGGCTCAACTCGGTCTCTTTGGAGGCACCTCAACGGAGACTAGAGTCTTTTGGGAAGTGAACTTCGGTAAACAAATCACTTGTCTCCCTTGTGCTTGTTGTTCTTCGTGTTCATCTTCGAGTTCATATGTTCTTGGTAGTTCATAGTTGACTTTCATAGATTTGCTCCGATCTACTCGTGTGTGAAGTTTGTGGTGCAACTCTTAGGTGGAAAAGAATCCTTGGACGATTTCCCACCTTTCTATTCAAAGGAAATCAGCTAAGTTGCAAAGAACATTGAATCATGAGCTCATATATTTCTGTCACAGGAAAATCTGGGAACCTGCCAGATACTCCACGACTGTCTGAGTCGGAGTATCCGGTAGGGTGACGGAAGTTCCGGGTACTAATCCGAGATTGAGCTGAATTGTGTGCAGATTTTTAAGAAGATAAGGGTTTCGAGGAGCTACTGAAACTCATAAAGAAGATTCTTCCAGAGGGTAACGAATTACCATCGACGACGTATCAAGCAAAACGTGTTGTTTGCCCTCTCGGTTTGGAGGTGCAGAAGATACATGCGTGTCCTAATGACTGTATCCTCTATAGTGGACAGTACGAACACTTGGATCGTTGTCCGGTTTGCACCTGCGCGCGATACAAAATCAGGCGGGACGACCCTGGTGATGTTGGGGGAGAGCGTTCTAAGAAAAAAATCCCTGCGAAGGTGATGTGGTATTTCCCTCTGATACCCCGTCTGAAGCGTTTGTTCAGGAACAAAGACCATGCCAAACTGATGCACTGGCACAAAGAAGAACGTAAGCAGGATGGCATGTTGAGACCCCCCGCCGATGGATCCCAGATTACTTCTTCAGCGCACTGGATGCCTACATGCTCTCTCCTACGCTTCTAATCTCTTCAGTTGTGATTTCATGTGATCTTTTGAGCATTGGAGAAAGTTACAGCTAACCCTTTTGTCCTTCTTAACAAATAATGTGTTCAGTTCATGCATGCTTAGCTTGGATCGCCTCATCAATACATGCAAACTCTTAATGAATAATAAGGTGTGCTTGGTAGCAAGAGCAGCTAGAAAAAGTACCCTGAGACAAGGCGATAGCATCCTTCATAGCGCTGCCGGAGGCGTCCCTGCCTCGCAGCACAAACCATGGCGGTCGTCGACGGCGATGACAACGCAGGAGGTGCCATCTTCTCTCTTCTCGTCCACAGGAACAATCTCCTTGTTAGCTGAGCAAGAGCCTATGCACACAACTACAAATCTAGGTCACAACCTATGCTCCCAAACCACAAGTTTACAGATTAACAAATTTATAGTCGATCGGATAGAACTAGGGACTAGCAAACTCACCTCAAGCAGACAAATCCAATAGCGATTCAAACTCTCCTTCATTACACCTAGCAATCGGTTTCCTTCTTGATGCCACAAGCTTCTCCCAGCTGCATGCCACTGGCCCCAAGAATCTCTCCCTTTGCATTACTCCACTGGCCCTGACGCAATTGGAGGCTCTAGATTTGGAGATATGGCTGCAAGATAAGGTTCCCAAATGGAGGAATGAAATTGGAACTCGATTCTCCTGGGAATCTAATCCTTGTCTATCCGGCTATTGTCTACGCCTTAATTTATATAGCTAGATACCAGCTAGAGCTCT
>OAMR01000526.1:350128-386675 GCA_900205405.1 Echinochloa crus-galli
CAAACTAAAAAATGTTTTCATGCTTCTAAGATCGTGATTCACATACACTCCACCTCTCACTTGCAATTCCTACTTTGGAGTTAGTAAAAACCATGCCATCATCCATTCCATAAATAAAGTTTCATGTTCTTTGATTTCCTCTCTCAAAATCTGTGAAGTAGAGGCATGGGCTATGCAAGAGAAAAAAAAAAGCATGCCAAGTGGCATGGCAAAAATATGAGAAAAAGCATGCCAAAAGACTAGGCAAAAATATGATCAAAATAAAAGCATGCCAAAAAGGCATGGCAAAAATATGAACAAAAGATAGCCCATGCTCTCGAAAAATAAATCAAGGAGAGGAAGAATTAATCCATGAAATTCCGCCAAATTCCACTATTTATTACTGAATTTATCATATGTGGTAGAAAAGAATATAAGAAATATAAATTGAAAAAAAAAATGTCAAATAGTAACCACCGGTGCTAAAGGCCGGTTTGGAAACTGGCGCCAAACGAAAATTGGGGGCCTTTAGCA
This sequence comes from Echinochloa crus-galli, assembly GCA_900205405.1. Taxonomy (NCBI): domain Eukaryota; kingdom Viridiplantae; phylum Streptophyta; class Magnoliopsida; order Poales; family Poaceae; genus Echinochloa; species Echinochloa crus-galli. Next base: position 350,642 of record OAMR01000526.1, read on the forward strand.
CCAGGTTGATCTAAAACCCGGTGCTAAAGGCCCCAAATTTTCGTTTGGCGCCAGTTTCCAAACCAGCCTTTAGCACCGGTGGAAAATATATAGTTATTAATACTTGTTTTAATTCAGTTATTAATACCTATTAAAAATATATATTAAATAAGAAAATCTTATAAATTACTAGATAGGTTTAAATATGTTTCCTCAGGATTCATCATTCATTCTTTCAACCACCCAAGATAAGGAGATTGCTATAAGCCCTATAGGTAAAAAGGTGAATTAATGCTGTGCTAGTAATTCAAGTAAAATTTGAGTACTAGTTGTTTATAAAGCTACCTGCAAGAAAAATGACATGGTAGCAACTCCTGATCCACCGAGCCTAAGTCCGCAACTTTGCTCGCTGTCTCTTATACACAGCTAGATGTGTATAAGAGACAGCGCCGCCGTCGTCCACGCCGCCGCCCTCGGTGAAGCCCCTCTGTGTTGCCGACCTTCGTGCCGTGCGTGGTTGTGCTGTCTCTTATACACAGCTAGATGTGTATAAGAGACAGCGCCGCCGTCGTCCACGCCGCCGCCCTCGGTGAAGCCCCTCTGTGTTGCCGACCTTCGTGCCGTGCGTGGTTGTGCTGTCTCTTATACACAGCTAGATGTGTATAAGAGACAGCGCCGCCGTCGTCCACGCCGCCGCCCTCGGTGAAGCCCCTCTGTGTTGCCGACCTTCGTGCCGTGCGTGGTTGTGCTGTCTCTTATACACAGCTAGATGTGTATAAGAGACAGCGCCGCCGTCGTCCACGCCGCCGCCCTCGGTGAAGCCCCTCTGTGTTGCCGACCTTCGTGCCGTGCGTGGTTGTGCTGTCTCTTATACACAGCTAGATGTGTATAAGAGACAGCGCCGCCGTCGTCCACGCCGCCGCCCTCGGTGAAGCCCCTCTGTGTTGCCGACCTTCGTGCCGTGCGTGGTTGTGCTGTCTCTTATACACAGCTAGATGTGTATAAGAGACAGCGCCGCCGTCGTCCACGCCGCCGCCCTCGGTGAAGCCCCTCTGTGTTGCCGACCTTCGTGCCGTGCGTGGTTGTGCTGTCTCTTATACACAGCTAGATGTGTATAAGAGACAGCGCCGCCGTCGTCCACGCCGCCGCCCTCGGTGAAGCCCCTCTGTGTTGCCGACCTTCGTGCCGTGCGTGGTTGTGCTGTCTCTTATACACAGCTAGATGTGTATAAGAGACAGCGCCGCCGTCGTCCACGCCGCCGCCCTCGGTGAAGCCCCTCTGTGTTGCCGACCTTCGTGCCGTGCGTGGTTGTGCTGTCTCTTATACACAGCTAGATGTGTATAAGAGACAGCGCCGCCGTCGTCCACGCCGCCGCCCTCGGTGAAGCCCCTCTGTGTTGCCGACCTTCGTGCCGTGCGTGGTTGTGCTGTCTCTTATACACAGCTAGATGTGTATAAGAGACAGCGCCGCCGTCGTCCACGCCGCCGCCCTCGGTGAAGCCCCTCTGTGTTGCCGACCTTCGTGCCGTGCGTGGTTGTGCTGTCTCTTATACACAGCTAGATGTGTATAAGAGACAGCGCCGCCGTCGTCCACGCCGCCGCCCTCGGTGAAGCCCCTCTGTGTTGCCGACCTTCGTGCCGTGCGTGGTTGTGCTGTCTCTTATACACAGCTAGATGTGTATAAGAGACAGCGCCGCCGTCGTCCACGCCGCCGCCCTCGGTGAAGCCCCTCTGTGTTGCCGACCTTCGTGCCGTGCGTGGTTGTGCTGTCTCTTATACACAGCTAGATGTGTATAAGAGACAGCGCCGCCGTCGTCCACGCCGCCGCCCTCGGTGAAGCCCCTCTGTGTTGCCGACCTTCGTGCCGTGCGTGGTTGTGCTGTCTCTTATACACAGCTAGATGTGTATAAGAGACAGCGCCGCCGTCGTCCACGCCGCCGCCCTCGGTGAAGCCCCTCTGTGTTGCCGACCTTCGTGCCGTGCGTGGTTGTGCTGTCTCTTATACACAGCTAGATGTGTATAAGAGACAGCGCCGCCGTCGTCCACGCCGCCGCCCTCGGTGAAGCCCCTCTGTGTTGCCGACCTTCGTGCCGTGCGTGGTTGTGCTGTCTCTTATACACAGCTAGATGTGTATAAGAGACAGCGCCGCCGTCGTCCACGCCGCCGCCCTCGGTGAAGCCCCTCTGTGTTGCCGACCTTCGTGCCGTGCGTGGTTGTGCTGTCTCTTATACACAGCTAGATGTGTATAAGAGACAGCGCCGCCGTCGTCCACGCCGCCGCCCTCGGTGAAGCCCCTCTGTGTTGCCGACCTTCGTGCCGTGCGTGGTTGTGCTGTCTCTTATACACAGCTAGATGTGTATAAGAGACAGCGCCGCCGTCGTCCACGCCGCCGCCCTCGGTGAAGCCCCTCTGTGTTGCCGACCTTCGTGCCGTGCGTGGTTGTGCTGTCTCTTATACACAGCTAGATGTGTATAAGAGACAGCGCCGCCGTCGTCCACGCCGCCGCCCTCGGTGAAGCCCCTCTGTGTTGCCGACCTTCGTGCCGTGCGTGGTTGTGCTGTCTCTTATACACAGCTAGATGTGTATAAGAGACAGCGCCGCCGTCGTCCACGCCGCCGCCCTCGGTGAAGCCCCTCTGTGTTGCCGACCTTCGTGCCGTGCGTGGTTGTGCTGTCTCTTATACACAGCTAGATGTGTATAAGAGACAGCGCCGCCGTCGTCCACGCCGCCGCCCTCGGTGAAGCCCCTCTGTGTTGCCGACCTTCGTGCCGTGCGTGGTTGTGCTGTCTCTTATACACAGCTAGATGTGTATAAGAGACAGCGCCGCCGTCGTCCACGCCGCCGCCCTCGGTGAAGCCCCTCTGTGTTGCCGACCTTCGTGCCGTGCGTGGTTGTGCTGTCTCTTATACACAGCTAGATGTGTATAAGAGACAGCGCCGCCGTCGTCCACGCCGCCGCCCTCGGTGAAGCCCCTCTGTGTTGCCGACCTTCGTGCCGTGCGTGGTTGTGCTGTCTCTTATACACAGCTAGATGTGTATAAGAGACAGCGCCGCCGTCGTCCACGCCGCCGCCCTCGGTGAAGCCCCTCTGTGTTGCCGACCTTCGTGCCGTGCGTGGTTGTGCTGTCTCTTATACACAGCTAGATGTGTATAAGAGACAGCGCCGCCGTCGTCCACGCCGCCGCCCTCGGTGAAGCCCCTCTGTGTTGCCGACCTTCGTGCCGTGCGTGGTTGTGCTGTCTCTTATACACAGCTAGATGTGTATAAGAGACAGCGCCGCCGTCGTCCACGCCGCCGCCCTCGGTGAAGCCCCTCTGTGTTGCCGACCTTCGTGCCGTGCGTGGTTGTGCTGTCTCTTATACACAGCTAGATGTGTATAAGAGACAGCGCCGCCGTCGTCCACGCCGCCGCCCTCGGTGAAGCCCCTCTGTGTTGCCGACCTTCGTGCCGTGCGTGGTTGTGCTGTCTCTTATACACAGCTAGATGTGTATAAGAGACAGCGCCGCCGTCGTCCACGCCGCCGCCCTCGGTGAAGCCCCTCTGTGTTGCCGACCTTCGTGCCGTGCGTGGTTGTGCTGTCTCTTATACACAGCTAGATGTGTATAAGAGACAGCGCCGCCGTCGTCCACGCCGCCGCCCTCGGTGAAGCCCCTCTGTGTTGCCGACCTTCGTGCCGTGCGTGGTTGTGCTGTCTCTTATACACAGCTAGATGTGTATAAGAGACAGCGCCGCCGTCGTCCACGCCGCCGCCCTCGGTGAAGCCCCTCTGTGTTGCCGACCTTCGTGCCGTGCGTGGTTGTGCTGTCTCTTATACACAGCTAGATGTGTATAAGAGACAGCGCCGCCGTCGTCCACGCCGCCGCCCTCGGTGAAGCCCCTCTGTGTTGCCGACCTTCGTGCCGTGCGTGGTTGTGCTGTCTCTTATACACAGCTAGATGTGTATAAGAGACAGCGCCGCCGTCGTCCACGCCGCCGCCCTCGGTGAAGCCCCTCTGTGTTGCCGACCTTCGTGCCGTGCGTGGTTGTGCTGTCTCTTATACACAGCTAGATGTGTATAAGAGACAGCGCCGCCGTCGTCCACGCCGCCGCCCTCGGTGAAGCCCCTCTGTGTTGCCGACCTTCGTGCCGTGCGTGGTTGTGTGTGAGCCGGCCTTCGTGCCGTGTCTCTTTGTGTGTGTGTGCAGGTACCCGTGCATGGCCGAACACGTTCGGCCATGCACATTTGCTTAGCGAACGCGTTCGGCCATTCGCTAACCAAATGCGCATGGCCGAACGCGTCTGCTAACCATACATTGGATATTTATTTGTTAAAATATAAATGTATATGCATGTTTATTTATTGGAAATATTAGAATTTAATTTATTGGAAATGCATTGTATTGAAAATATTAGAAAAATGATATATTGGAAATGTTCCATATTGCAATTCTATTCGAAATATACATGCTTCATATGTATTGAAAAATGTTGCAATTGTATATTGCAAATATTTATTTGTTGCAAATGTAAATGTATATGCATGTTTATTTATTGCTTATAATTCACAGTTTGAAAACATTAATTCCAATCTATGCTGACGCGGGCTTTATTTATTGCTTAACATATGCAGAATGGAGATTCAAAAATGTCGGAGATCCGGGATATATGACGTTGGTTTCGTGGATCCTCGAAGGATAAGTGAAGAAATGATATTGATGAATCTGCTTTATATGTATTGGAAATTTATTTTGAATGCTTCGTATGTATTGAAATATTTACATTTAAATGTATATTGGAAATTTTATATTGGAAAGTCTGTGTATTAGAAATATATAGCTTAGCGGAAAGTCTATGTGTATTAGAAATTTTATTTAAATGTTTGTATAATGTATAATATCGAAAATGTTTAATATCGGAAATTCTATTCCGAACCCGAATCCCTTAGCGAACCACTTCGTGTCGTGCAACCCCCTTAGCGAACCCGTTCGTCACGCACCCGAACCCACCGCACACCCGAACCCCTTAGCGAATCCTGTTAGAAATATTGGGAATATGTATGCTTTGTATATATTTCTTATCAATTATTTTTAATTCTATAGATGGCGGACAACAACAACCCTGTCCCACCCATGCAAGAGGACAACAACAACCCTGTCCCAGTCATGCAAGAGGACAACAACAACCCTGTCCCAGTCATGCAAGAGGACAACGACACGTTCTTTATGAATCAACTTTTTGATATTGTAACCCAACAAATGTCCATGGAAGAAGTGTTGGGGATCATTGGAAGGGACGACAATATCCAGGGCGACAATGTTGCAAGGCCCGAAAATGTTGAAGGGGCCGCCAATGTCCAAGGCACTAATGAAGGGGCCGGTAACGAGCCCTCGTCTAGTCAGGTGTGTATATAGATAACATAAATTTGTACTGTACATGTCAATTATGTATACCATCTCTATATCATCTCGTATATATGTAATTTGTGTAGGCCGCCTCTGCTAAGAAATCAAAACGATCGACCACGAAGAAGCTGAAGGATGTCAAGTTACACATCACCCGAGTGGAGGATGACGGGGAGCCAGTTGAGCCCCCAAAAGTGGCCAAGAAATTTGTATCTCAGTGCGGGGTAATTGTACGGGACAATGTGCCCATTAGTATCAGAAAATGGAAGTCCACGGACCCCACTGAGGAGTACGTGCTCCCCGATACAGAGAAGGAGATGCTATGGAGGGAATTAAAGGCAATATTCGACTGGCCTAGCACTCATGAAGCAGAACTGAGGGATTGGACAATGAAGAAGATGGCAGTTCTGTTTCAGGATTTCAAGAAGAAGTTGTACTCGCAATTTCTCAAAACCGGAGAGGCCCCGGATCCTGAGAAGTATAAGAAGATCACCAATGACGAGTGGGAAGCATTCATTGAGTACAAAACCTCCGAAGAGGGTGCAACGGCTAGCGCTAGAAACGCTGGAAACGCCGCAAATAAGAAGTACTCGCATAAGATGGGTTCGGGAGGTTACAAGGCAAGCATCGCTAAATGGGAGAAGATGGAAGAAGATCTATATGCTAGAGGCATCACTCCAGCGACACATGACTGGCCCACAAGGACCAAGCATTGGTACTATGGTCATGGAGGCACCCTAAGCCCAATCGACGGCTCCTTAGTTTTTCCCGAGGACTTGCGAGAACTAGCTCAGCGTCTCCTCGATATCATCAGGGCATCTGATAGGGGAGAATTTGTTGCCGATAGAGACAGAGATGAGCTAACCTATGCCTTAGGGAACAAGGAGCATCCTGGACGGACGCGCGGCGTAGGCACAAGCGTCTCATGGAAGAAAGGTTTCCAAGAGCACGCCGCCACCTATAGGAGCCGTTCGAGGAAGAAGGCCGAATATGAGCAGAGGGTGAGGGACCTAGAGCAAACGGTTGCCGCCCAGGGCTCAAAGCTCCAAGAAATGGAGTCAGAGATGGAGCGACGGATGAAGGTAGCATGGCTGCAGATACAACAAGCCACAGGCGGGACCGGTTCCACAGAGCATGCACCAGGCGGGACCGGTTCCACATTGGAAATGTATTGTATTGGAATTATTAGAAATATATATGCTTCATATGTATTGAAAATATTAGAAAATATTAGAAATTACATTGAAATGTATATTGGAAATGTTATATGTTTGAAATGTATATTGGAAAATGCTTCATTTAAATGTATATTGGAAATGTTATATGTTTGAAATGTATATTGGAAAATGCTTCATTTAAATGTATTGGAGATATTTACATTGAAATGTATATTGGAAATGTTATATGTTTGAAATGTATATTGGAAAATGCTTCATTTAAATGTATTGGAGATATTTACATTGAAATGTATATTGGAAATGTTATATGTTTGAAATGTATATTGGAAAATGCTTCATTTAAATGTATTGGAGATATTTACATTGAAATGTATATTGGAAATGTTATATGTTTGAAATGTATATTGGAAAATGCTTCATTTAAATGTATTGGAGATATTTACATTGAAATGTATATTGGAAATGTTATATGTTTGAAATGTATATTGGAAAATGCTTCATTTAAATGTATTGGAGATATTTACATTGAAATGTATATTGGAAATGTTATATGTTTGAAATGTATATTGGAAAATGCTTCATTTAAATGTATTGGAGATATTTACATTGAAATGTATATTGGAAATGTTATATGTTTGAAATGTATATTGGAAAATGCTTCATTTAAATGTATTGGAGATATTTACATTGAAATGTATATTGGAAATGTTATATGTTTGAAATGTATATTGGAAAATGCTTCATTTAAATGTATTGGAGATATTTACATTGAAATGTATATTGGAAATGTTATATGTTTGAAATGTATATTGGAAAATGCTTCATTTAAATGTATTGGAGATATTTACATTGAAATGTATATTGGAAATGTTATATGTTTGAAATGTATATTGGAAAATGCTTCATTTAAATGTATTGGAGATATTTACATTGAAATGTATATTGGAAATGTTATATGTTTGAAATGTATATTGGAAAATGCTTCATTTAAATGTATTGGAGATATTTACATTGAAATGTATATTGGAAATGTTATATGTTTGAAATGTATATTGGAAAATGCTTCATTTAAATGTATTGGAGATATTTACATTGAAATGTATATTGGAAATGTTATATGTTTGAAATGTATATTGGAAAATGCTTCATTTAAATGTATTGGAGATATTTACATTGAAATGTATATTGGAAATGTTATATGTTTGAAATGTATATTGGAAAATGCTTCATTTAAATGTATTGGAGATATTTACATTGAAATGTATATTGGAAATGTTATATGTTTGAAATGTATATTGGAAAATGCTTCATTTAAATGTATTGGAGATATTTACATTGAAATGTATATTGGAAATGTTATATGTTTGAAATGTATATTGGAAAATGCTTCATTTAAATGTATTGGAGATATTTACATTGAAATGTATATTGGAAATGTTATATGTTTGAAATGTATATTGGAAAATGCTTCATTTAAATGTATTGGAGATATTTACATTGAAATGTATATTGGAAATGTTATATGTTTGAAATGTATATTGGAAAATGCTTCATTTAAATGTATTGGAGATATTTACATTGAAATGTATATTGGAAATGTTATATGTTTGAAATGTATATTGGAAAATGCTTCATTTAAATGTATTGGAGATATTTACATTGAAATGTATATTGGAAATGTTATATGTTTGAAATGTATATTGGAAAATGCTTCATTTAAATGTATTGGAGATATTTACATTGAAATGTATATTGGAAATGTTATATGTTTGAAATGTATATTGGAAAATGCTTCATTTAAATGTATTGGAGATATTTACATTGAAATGTATATTGGAAATGTTATATGTTTGAAATGTATATTGGAAAATGCTTCATTTAAATGTATTGGAGATATTTACATTGAAATGTATATTGGAAATGTTATATGTTTGAAATGTATATTGGAAAATGCTTCATTTAAATGTATTGGAGATATTTACATTGAAATGTATATTGGAAATGTTATATGTTTGAAATGTATATTGGAAAATGCTTCATTTAAATGTATTGGAGATATTTACATTGAAATGTATATTGGAAATGTTATATGTTTGAAATGTATATTGGAAAATGCTTCATTTAAATGTATTGGAGATATTTACATTGAAATGTATATTGGAAATGTTATATGTTTGAAATGTATATTGGAAAATGCTTCATTTAAATGTATTGGAGATATTTACATTGAAATGTATATTGGAAATGTTATATGTTTGAAATGTATATTGGAAAATGCTTCATTTAAATGTATTGGAGATATTTACATTGAAATGTATATTGGAAATGTTATATGTTTGAAATGTATATTGGAAAATGCTTCATTTAAATGTATTGGAGATATTTACATTGAAATGTATATTGGAAATGTTATATGTTTGAAATGTATATTGGAAAATGCTTCATTTAAATGTATTGGAGATATTTACATTGAAATGTATATTGGAAATGTTATATGTTTGAAATGTATATTGGAAAATGCTTCATTTAAATGTATTGGAGATATTTACATTGAAATGTATATTGGAAATGTTATATGTTTGAAATGTATATTGGAAAATGCTTCATTTAAATGTATTGGAGATATTTACATTGAAATGTATATTGGAAATGTTATATGTTTGAAATGTATATTGGAAAATGCTTCATTTAAATGTATTGGAGATATTTACATTGAAATGTATATTGGAAATGTTATATGTTTGAAATGTATATTGGAAAATGCTTCATTTAAATGTATTGGAGATATTTACATTGAAATGTATATTGGAAATGTTATATGTTTGAAATGTATATTGGAAAATGCTTCATTTAAATGTATTGGAGATATTTACATTGAAATGTATATTGGAAATGTTATATGTTTGAAATGTATATTGGAAAATGCTTCATTTAAATGTATTGGAGATATTTACATTGAAATGTATATTGGAAATGTTATATGTTTGAAATGTATATTGGAAAATGCTTCATTTAAATGTATTGGAGATATTTACATTGAAATGTATATTGGAAATGTTATATGTTTGAAATGTATATTGGAAAATGCTTCATTTAAATGTATTGGAGATATTTACATTGAAATGTATATTGGAAATGTTATCTTTAGCCTCGGAAGAGTGGTACCGGGTGGGAAACCCGGTGCTAAAGGGCTTTCCCACCCGGTGCAGATGTCACTCATTCTGGTAGTGTCATTTCGCCTCCAAGATCTGGCATGCATGTGTGCTGCTGAATATATGCGCCCAATCTCGGATCAACTACTAGTACGCCGCCAAGCAAATAGATTCGAGCACGAGTAAGCAGCCTTCCAAGATTCCAAGTGTATATGTTCATTGGACGCAGAAACTACGCGCCCGCCTGCTGATTTCTCTCCAGCAAGAAATGTAAGATCAGAGGACTAAGAGCATGTTTGGATCAGGGTAATTAAAATTAGCTTGACTAATTTTAGCCTCTTGCAAGAGCTAAACTTTCAATCATGTGAGGCTAAAGAATGGCTAAAATTAATTTTAATCACCCTGATCCAAACATGACCTAATTACAGCGACAGGCAAGAGGAACAGCTGCTGCAAAGAAGACAGATATATGCCAGCAATTACGGCACGAGAGCAACTGCTCAGCAACAGCAAGCAGCCTCTCAAAAGGGACACAAATAGCATCAGGCCTTAGATCTTGAGCCGATCCGCGAAAGAAACGAACCATTCACATAGTGGGAAGCCCCTCGTTCAAGCTGGTCTCGAGTAATGGTCAGAACTATACTAGGCCCTGTTTAGTTTCCGGTCACATCATCAAACTTCTAAAAATTCTCTCTCCAAACTTTACTATTCACCTATCACATCAAATCTCTCTCTTCATGCATGGAGTACTAAACGTGGGTAAATAAAACCTAGTTACATGGTTTTGATGTATACGATGAGACGAATCTTTTAAGCCTAGTTAGGTTATGATAGGACAATATTTACCACAAACAAACGAAAAGTGCTACAGTGTCCGATGTGACTTTTTCACTTCACTTTTTACCTTTTTTCAGGAACTAAACACCCCTAGGATCCCATCTGTGCTGTGTAGGTTTCTTCTGTCGATCGAGCTCCCTGTATCTTGGACGGCTGCAGGTGCCGTGATGACGCTGGCGCTTGCAGAGATGCCGTTGTTCCGGGGTCCTGAGCTCCTGGAATCTGGCTAGTGCTGCAGTACGTGTGGATTCATGCCATGCTGCCATCCACTTCGAGGGCACCAAAGGGATTCAAGGAATAATTGCTGTCCCGTGTTGCTGCTTTGGATCGATCATCGGCGGCAGGAGTATCCGCCGTGACGGAACATGTTTCGCGGAAGCGCGTGTAAAGAACTACGGATCTTTTGTCCCTCTCGTCAAGAAATGACCATGGTGGAAAAGTCTAGGCAAACAGTTGCCTGACTATTTTTTTTAGTACTCCCTAAACTTTTGCAAGGAGTTGCTGGGCTCTGTTGAACCTAGATATTGCTGATCTATTGGATCCCTTTCGGACTTTGGAGCTCTTCAAGCAGCAACTAGGAGTTCCCTTCTTCATGGAAATAATCATCTTCATGAGTTGGAGCATTTGGCTGTCTCGGAATGACTTGATTTTTCAGAATGTTCAACCCAGCGTGGAAGTTGTTCAGTCTTCCCAAGTTTTTTGCTCAACTTTTGTTCCGGGCAAAGTGTAGTTATTTTCCGCTGATAGAACAGTGGATTGACTCTAGCTTGTAATTGTTTCTTTCCTGTTTTTTCCTTTTCTGTTTTCCTATATATTTAATATAATCAGTAGGGGACTCCCCTCCTGTTTCTTCAAAAAAAAACTTGTTTCGCACTAGGTCTCCTCAAATTCGCAGAATGTATATTCGAGTTTCTGAACTTATTAAATTTTGTCATCAAGGTCTAAAGTTTCGAAAATACCCCTATACATGATGATATGGCCGCCAATTAAGCGTGAAAATTCATACTATTTATCTAACCAAATCGGTTATTTCCATCATAATAGTTAGAGAACTTTATTTGATTATACTATAGCGTAATTATAGAAAGAGATGGACAAAGATCAGCAATACAGCGGTATTTTTGAAATTTTGGACCAGTTTAGCAAGTTTAAAGATGCTAATGTGTATTTTGAGAGTTAAAGGATCTAGATGGCATCCCCTGATAAGTTTGAGCGCCGCTAGTGTATTTTAAATTATTTACTGGATAAATAGAAAGTTCTTTTCTTTGCGAGGGCACGAAAAATAGCCAGAAATAGTTACAGTAATTCTTAGGTTTATTATAGGCTCGGAGACCACCTTCTCCAAAACAAGGCTAATTCCTCTATCTTAAAATATAAGGTATCTGAACATTCAAAATATATATCTCTACCAAATCAATATTATTCCAACATATCTATGGCTCTACAAACCTTATCATCCACCTCATCAATGTAACCTTGAGAGATATAGGACTCCTCTATACTAACTCATATTGACTACTGTTTTTTTAATAATATCTGAGTATCTGAAAATGGCGGCAAAACACTAGGCTTTTTTTCTCAAAAAAGTATAGATTGACTTACCAAGCCTAAATCTTTCTCCTCGACAATGTCTGCAACAACGGTGTAATCGGGGCAAAGATTGGCGTACCGCCGCTACTAAATATCCCGCGATGCCTTGTCCTCTCTTTTCTCAGCCAAATCATGCTCCAGTGCCAATGTTTTCCAGGACAATTTGATAGTGTCAGTTGCCCTCCAAAACCTTTGGTAAAGCAACCGTGCTTCTCGGGGGAGGACAAAGGGCTAAATAAAAAGCCATAGCATATGTCATCATGGATGCTAGCTAGCTAGCCTGCATCATAGAATTGTTCCAAAGTTCCAAACCAGGATGCAAACAACCACAGCCAGGGGCGGACCGGGAACTCCCTAATCCAAGCTTAATTGTTTCAAGTGCTTTTGCACCTTTAATATATCACTACCGGAGAAAGGTGCATTTGCACCGGTTGGGAAGCCCCTTTAGCACCGGGTTTCCCAACCGGTGCAATGTTTCCGAGGCTAAAGGTGCCACCCTTTAGCACCGGGTCAAATAACCGGTGCTAAGGGTGCACCTTTGCCAAAAAAAAATATGCGTGTTGTTGCGGAGATTCAAACTCAGGACCTCTTGGCTTACGCGTACCCACCTAACCATCTCAACTATGAAGTACATGTGATAGTGTAGAATATAATTTTCTTTTGAAGTAGCATGTGACCCCCCTTTAGCACCAGGTCGTAACTCTTTAGCACCGAAAGGTGTTACGACCCGGTGCTAAAGGGTTGGGGCCTTTAGCACCGGATGGTAACACCAACCGGTGCTAAAGGTCACATTTTAGCACCGGTTGATGTTACCAACCGGTGCTAAAGTGTCTCCGAGGGTACCTAAATTTAACACCCGGTGCTAATGCACCTTTAGCACCGGGTTCAAATGGCGCCGCGGCCTATGAAGGATGCGGATGTGAGTTTTTCTGGTAGTGTATGTATAACTCCTTTTTGAACTCCAATGAATTTTTAGCCTTGGACCCGGGCTGCAGCCCCGGCAGCCCGGGGTGTGGATCCACCGTCCACAGCCTACTGCCTGGCCGCCATCTATCTTCAGTACGGTGGTCAGTGTTGGAAACCGGCTACGTACATGGAGACGGATGGAGGAGGACAATAGAAGCGGAGGAGCGGCAACGACACATCGGGCTCGACGGGTTAGCGTGATCTGCATTGGTGGACGGTGCAGATGGCAGCGGGGCTCTGCCGGAGCTGGGCGACGGGGCGCAAAACAAGGAAGACAACCGATGCGGCGGCGGGTCACGTGCTTCTCTTCCGCGCGACCCGTCACGCGTTAGCTGGGTCCATAACTCCATATTGTAGCTATTTGAGACTCGCAGAAGAACTATTTTTATTAGAGTAAATTCCTTATTTGACATTAAAATAAAACTCGGCTCCTTTTTTGGCCCTGAAAATTTTCGTTCTCTATTTGACACCGACTTTTAACTTTATTCCTTATTTGACATTTTCGTCACTTTTAAAAGTTAAGTATGATGAAACATCTTCCAAATCAGCTCCAAAATTAATCAAAATTTTTCTAATAATATAACAAATAGACATGAACATATGTTATTTAAAACAATACATGCACCTTTATAGTTTTAAACTGAAAATTCACCAAACTAGACAATTTTGAAAACTAATCTGAATTTCATCATACTAAATTACTTTCAAAAAATTAAGAAAAAGTAACTAATATTTGTCACATGTGATATAATAGCGTATAAAATTATTTTCCATCATACGTTAAATATGTTCCATCTAAAATTTCGAATGTACCATGTTCTTTCCAATTATATATGTAACTTATAATGGTAAATAGTTTTATAAACTACCACATTACATATGGTGAATAATAGTTGTTTTTCCATAAATTTTTGAAAGTATTTTGGTGCCATATAATTCATATTTGTTTTAAATATAGTTTAATTTAGCAAATTTTAATTTTAAAACCATAAAGGTATATATGTGTCCTTTTAAATAAAATATGTTCATATCCGTATGTTATATCATTAGAAAAAGTTTCATAAATTTTGAAGGTTATTTCGAGGTTGTTTTGCCTGATTTAATTGACGCCAATGACGATAATGTCAATCAAGGATTGAAATTTAGAAGTTGGTGCCAAATAGAGGGAAAAACTTTTCATAGCCAAAAAAGGAATCAGCATTTGTTTTGATGTCAAATAAGGTTTTTTTTCAAATGTGCTTTATTTACCCCTTAAGATAATTTTTTCCCGTGTTTTATTTGACGTCTAAGTTTTCAATACCCCTTCCCACTTATACCGTCCATTCCATGCGTGCGCAACAGCTGAATCCTCACCGTAAATTTGCCGAAAAAAAAATCCTCACAGTAAAGGAGCAAGGATACTGTGGCCATAAGCGTGCATCTTCCATTAGGAAAGTACCATTTCTCCCCAACATTTCCATCTAGCCGAAGGAACCGGTTCCCGGCGTGCGGCACCTGAGCGGATCGGAGATCCTCCAGGACTGACCGCCGCAGCAAGAGCGTATCAATTATTCGCTCCTCAGATTACTCTCGCCACGAGCGCGCGCGCCGGCCGGCCGTATCGAACCCCGGTGATCCGGTCGGCGATATGATCGAGCGAGCTCCGGATCCACCGATGCATGCACCGTCACAGAATTCCACGAGTAATCCTCATGCTCATGGCTACGTATGTCGTCGTCGTTGATGCTTCCCCCCGGAAGTGACCCGGGAATAAAATGCATGAGGAATTTCCCGGCCCGGTGGGGATCCGAGAGGCTCATGCATGGATAAAACTTCCTGGCCCACGATCTGCATACCTGGCAGAGCTGAAACCATGCTGAGAACCCCCCTGTTGCTGTTGGGGACCGGAAGCTTTCGGCATCACAGGAACCCTGCAAGCTGCTGCAGGAGCCCCACGCATGCATGTCAGTCGAGCTCTCGATCAGCATCTCCATCCAAGCTCCCATCGATCTCCATCGCGCTCGCTCGCATATGTGTTAAGTGTACCTGCTGGAACGGATAGCTCTGGTGGATCGATCGTGGCGCGCGAGAAACGAACGACAGTTTCAGCGCGCGTCGATCGCTCTGACGATCGAAAGAATAAGCATCGCTCGCGATCGACACGCGTACTCGATCGCGTTTCGTTTGTCAAGTGGCGACCGACGATGTGCATGCATATGTGCGTTTATCATCTTCTCTGAAACGCTGTACCACGACGAATAATCCGACTGAAACTGGTAGCTAGATCAGGTGATGCCGTGCGCGCTGCAGCTGCAAGCAGCCCGGCGCCTCATGATGCAGCCAACGCGGCGTCGACACGCGAGCAGGATCCGAACCCCGCGCGGTGGGTGGGCCGCGGGCGTCACGGCGCACTACCCGGAGCCGGAGCCGAGTCGCCCTCCACTCCCGATCGATAGCCTCTCCGTCCATCCCCTCCTTACCTAGCTAGCTAGCTGTTTGCCGCCACGACGGCATGCTCATCTACATCCGGTCCGGTTTTCTGTCGACGCCTCGACGGCCGTGTTGTGATCAGTCTGTGGGTGTGGGTGTGGTTTGGCGTTTGCAGTTGGGCCACATGTATGCACGGTTCATTCTCAGGGTGTAAGAGAAAGAAAGAACTGGGTGAAAGCCGGATCCGGGCTTCGCTGCAGCCACTCCGAGGACCGAACAAGATTCAACACGTATTTTGCTGTGCAGCATCAACTGAACCGTAGCGTGCCAGTCACAGGCCGGATTGACGTAACAACAGCGGTTAGCTAGCTAGGCACGCGAGCTAGCAATCGCATCAGAAGCCACACACACTTGCGGTCTTGCGGGGCCGGCCTCGCCAAGTTTCGCCTTTGCAGCAGCAACAGCAGCGGAGCATCCATGCAGCCAGATCAGATGCCGCCTGCCGGCCGCCGGCGACGTCGGCGCTAGCTATCTGGCCCCCACCGCCAACCAGCCTATATATAGCCGCCGCGCGCTTGCCACTCCCTCCTCAAGTCCTCATCAGGCGACACGAGACCTAGCGAGCACACCCCTCTCCCATCCGGCCGCTGAAGCCACTGCCAGCCTAGACGACGCCGGCCTAGCCGTGCTCTAACTACGTACTCTAGCAATGGCGGTCGCTAGAGACGGCGCCGGCGAGTCGTCGCTGATGCAGCGGTGCAAGCCGTACGTGGCGATGGTGTCGCTGCAGTTCGGGTACGCCGGCATGAACGTGATCACCAAGGTGTCGCTCAACCACGGCATGAGCCACTACGTGCTCGTCGTCTACCGCCACGCCTTCGCCACGCTCTCCATCGCGCCCTTCGCGCTCCTGCTCGAGCGCAAGCTCCGGCCCAGGATGACGCCATGGGTCTTCCTCCAGATCTTCGTCCTCGCGCTCCTCGGGTGGGATCTATGTTCTGAGCTCGATCTTCTGACGCGGAACACTCTGTTTCGTTCTTCAAGCTCTGTTCTGATGGTCTGACCATTCGCTATGTGACGTGTAGGCCGGTGATCGACCAGAACTTCTACTACGCGGGGCTCAAGTTCACCTCGCCGACCTTCTCCTGCGCCATGAGCAACATGCTCCCCGCCATGACGTTCATCCTGGCCGTGCTCTTCAGGTACGTTTATTCACACTAGACGATCGAGCAAGAATATATAAGCACGGACAAAAATGAAGGTAGAAATACAACAACAAGCTGACAACTGAATGATTAATGATCAGGATGGAGAAGGTGAACCTGAAGAAGGCGAGGTGCGTGGCCAAGGTGGTGGGCACGCTCGTGACGGTGGCCGGCGCCATGCTCATGACGCTCTACAAGGGCCGCGTCGTCGAGATGGTCTGGACCAAGCACCTTCACCTCCACGGCGCGCAACCGGCCGCGGCCGCCGCCGCCGACAAGGACTGGCTCACGGGATCCATCTTCCTCATCATCGCCACCCTCGCGTGGGCCTCCCTCTTCATCCTCCAGGTCAGTCACTCAGTAGCCATCCATGGACGCTCCGCTCCAGCAACCTTGGAGCTCCCGTCTCGTGAGTCGTGATAACTGACTTTTTGTTTGCTGCAGGCCGCGACGCTCAAGAGGTACGACGCGCCGCTGTCGCTGAGCACCCTCATCTGCTTCGTGGGCACCCTGCAGGCCATCGTCGTCACCTTCGTCATGGAGCGCGACGCCTCCGTCTGGAGGATCGGCTTCGACATGAACCTCCTCGCCGCCGCCTACGCCGTCAGTACACCAGACCTTGCTCTGTTCTCTGCAACCTACTACCAACGGAATACGCCATCATGCATATCAAACATGTCATGACACATTATTGACGCTGACCAAAGAATCTCTGCGCTTGTGTATCGATCGGTGCAGGGCATAGTGACGTCTAGCATTGCCTACTACGTGCAAGGGCTGGTGATCCAGAGCCGGGGCCCCGTCTTCGCCTCCGCCTTCAGCCCGCTCATGATGATCATCGTCGCCATCATGGGCTCCTTCATCCTCGCCGAGAACATCTACCTCGGAGGGTAAGTGGTGGTGATCGCCGTGACTCCATGAACGAGCTCATCCATGTATGCACTCCTAGAGTACAAGCGGTAGGTAACTAATAATTAACGTTCATGTCGTTTCTGGTTTCCAGGATTCTTGGGTCCGTGCTGATCGTCGCCGGCCTGTACTCGGTGCTGTGGGGGAAGCACAAGGAGAACCTGGAGAAGGAGGAGGCCGAGGCCATGGAGATCCCCGTGGCGATCAAGGCCGTCGACGGCAACGGGAGGATCGTGGAGCTGGACGAGGTGCAGCTGGAGAAGGCCCAGGCCAACGCCAACAAGGCGGCAGTCGCCGTCACGGTCCCCGCAGAGGATGACGCCCGGATGCAGGGCAAGGACGAGGCTTAAGCTACAAGTAAATTGCGCTAATCAATCGATCAGCGCTCTTCTGGCGTCATGTTACCCCTTTTAGCTGTTGCCTTGGTGCGTTCTCTGATTCTCTCTCCGATGTAGTGTGGGGTGACCTGATGGTGGCAGTAGTACTGTACTGTAGTAGTGAAGTGGTAGTATAGTACCAAGATGGAAAGCTGAGGAGGATGTCATTAGGGAGAGTTTTGTAACCTCTCCTGATAAGCAGACGCGCGCTGTCAGTGATAAACATCTCCTGCCTACAAGTCTTGTAGTACTACCATATAAAACCTTCAATCAACGATGACATTTGCAGCACTACCGCCCAGCTTCCAATCAAATTTCAACGAAGTGTTTGATCATTATTTCTTCTCTAGAATAAAAAAATAGGGGAACCTTTGATCATGTAGATTTATCCTGCTTTCTGGTTTTAGCTACCATTTCTTCTCTGCATGGTGTAACTGCAAGCTAGTGCACAGAGGTATCCTAGCCTGCCTCGAGGCAGTTATCATATGATTGGGAGGCGAGCAGCATGCCTGGAACTCTGAGAGCAAGAACTCAGTGGACCTTAAAGCCAAATCTTTTCTAGGCTTCAGCATTGTTTATTCCTCCGCAACATACTTTATCTTTTTATATACGGAACGCGATCAATGTGCGGTTTCATTATGTAGCATATTGATGCGGCGATTATTGGCGCATAGCCACATACTTATTAGTAGTATTATTCCAGAATATCATTTCCCATTGCATTTTGAAAGGAAATGCTTCCACTTCCACTAACATGTGTATATCCTATTGGTGTACTAGGCAACATCCATGATGCATACTGATTCCAAGAACCATATCCGAATTTTCTTTTATATAGTGAAGAACCGTGTTTTAAATAGCAAGGATAACCTCAACGAATCACCATTATGTAGTCACAAAGAATCAGCATTGAGTAGTGTTGGGAGTTGAGGGAATAATTCCCTGAAAGCAGTCCTACATAGCAAGCACTAGAAAGATTCAGTGTTGAGCCCGAAACCAACATGCATTCTTTAACTGAAATATGAAAGGATTATAGGCACCTGAGGTCCCATCTCCACTACAACTGCACCACCGCAGTGGGCTAGTTGGTTGCATAAAGCCCAGGGCCGGGAACAAGAACAATGCCTGAATATGGTGCCCCTCCCCAAGAAAAGAATTTATCGTTCCAAATCCTTGGCATGGATCTATTGATTGATACGCGAATTCGATAAGCTCTCGTAGGTTCTCTCTCTGGCTTCCATTACATTGCTTCAGGGAATATCAACATGCAGATGTGCCACTGCATGGGACACATACACAATCATACTTGACAAGCAGCAGGCCACTTAGTAGCAAGTTAATGGATTCTGCATCACTTACTACTCTGCTCAGAACACGTTTCACGATGTCATTCTGCACACTGATGTTTATCGTCATGCAGTGGTTCTAACCATGACGCAGCATGGGTTATCTGAGACTGAAAGTCATCATTTGAGAGTTGAGACCGATCTTGATTTGAAGAGCTGTGTGACAAATCTTAAAAATATTTCATACTTGTCTGGAGCAAATGTTATCACATGAATTCAGAAGAAACAAACAGCAAAGGTGGCACTGGTCCTTCTTTCAGATACATTTCGTTCTGCAATTCTACATCATTTTGTTTCTTGGCATTACTAGTCCTTTCTTTCAGTTATGAAAGCACGGAAAAGGCGCAATTATCTACGCAAGATGCTTGCTTCAGTGATTCAAGAGTAGACGAGTACAGAATCCAGTACAGGTACAGCCTTATCCCCTGATCATACAGTGGGGAAATAACCAAAGTGCTTCCGCTAAGCATCTATCTTGTGAATAACAGAAAAGCAGGAGAAGCAATGCAACCACATAAGACTAGTGAATTCTCACTCAGGCTATATTCTCATGATTTTGCCATATATTCTCCAAAACTCATGTGATTTCTGGTACATGATAACCTCAACAGAGTACTAAAAACAGGATGAGAAAGCATTAATAATGAGAGCTATATGCTGAGTAATAATGTTCTTAAGATTCCTTGTTCCGAATAAGAAATGATGCCAAATGGGCATTAACCATTAGCAGGATTTGTCACATCATGGAGTCGGCAATATACCAAAATGCCTAAACATGTCGCTGAATGCTACCTCAAGTTGCATATATCCGATTCCTGTAAATCTAAATCGGACTACCCTAATCAGGACTCAGTGTTCTATTTGATCACTACAGAATGGCTTTAGAAGGGCCGAGCTTTTGGTTCCATGGATTATTGGTACATCAGAGTCCACAGCCAATAAAGATTAGTTTCATAGATGACCAAAGTGTGTATTCAACCAGGACTTAAAAGGAATTTGTTGCCAACAAGGACACGATGACCTTCCTTTTAATTTCTTCCTTTCGTCAGCGAACACTTTATTTATTTTTATGATCAGCTGTCCAGTCAGACCACTGTTAAAATATGGTTGTATGTGGTCGCAGAGGCTAGAGACTTCTCCAAGTACACGATGGAATCCTTGATATAGTTTTTAAAATAAAGAATTCTGCAGTGTTTAAGAGCATGTCCAAGAGACTATCTAAAATATACTCTCTAAATCATCATTTGGAGAGCCATCTAAGTAAAAATTATTTTTTATATCTTTATACTTTCCAACAGCTTTTCTATATCTTATGTGCAGTTTAAAGAGTCATCTCACTCTCCATCTTTGTCTAGCGAGAAATCCGGAATACTCCAGGATATCTATATTGGATATCCAATTGAAGAGGCTGTTGGAGGGTATTTTTTTCACCAAAATCTCTATTTCTGTAAGTTAGAAAGATATAAAGAGTCTCTTAAAGAATGCCAGATTTTTAACTTGGCAAGTAACATCGTCTACCAAAAAAACACTTCAATGATTCAGTAACTTTCAGTGCATTTAAGATGACTATTGTAAAGTACTTTCAGTTGCGTAATTGACGAACAATTTACATCGTTGTTACCTTTCCAAAAGCTAGTGCTGTAGTTCTGCCGCGTCGTTTTGCGAGGGAGGAAGTAATTTCCTCCAGCACCAAGTTGAGCCCTCCAGATTGTTGAACATACTTTGCAATATTCTAAGATAATTTGTGTTAGCCAACAAGGATATCACAATTCACAAAGATGGCTAAAGTAACAAAACCGGTCTGCATCGGAGCTATAGTAGCTAGTGTGGAATACTATTCTCTAATCCGAGGTTGCATCTCATTAGAGTTCTCACTAGAGGAAACACTTGCAACTTCGACTGGAATGTGGACTATATAAATCTTATTTTGGAATCAAATCCAGAGGGGCTGATGTCACTGGATTCTTTAGCTGGAGATTCACTAACTTTACCTGTTGGATTAGCAACATGAGAACAAGGGGACAAACAGCACCAAAACTGCCTTTGGGATAAGAATCGATGGAATGACCAGGCAGGCAATACTAATATCTAGTGTGGTTCAATGAGATCACCTGCATGACACTAATAGTAACGACAACTCGCTAGTGACTACAGTGCACGGGCAGTTATTGGAGAACGAGGTTTTTGCAATCAGTATTTATTAAGGAACACTGACTTGAGTCACGAAGGTATCGATTTTTTTTCATGGAATTGCAAGCCTTCAGTCCACTTTGCTTTAGAGGTCAGACAAAGCAATGAGCCAATTTTTGGCATGGACAGTTAATAGTCTAGTTGAATAATTTCATTTTCAAATCAAAAAATATTTAAAAACCAACAAGGGAGTATTAATTAGACTGATGATATGCCTGAATAGAGTGAAAAGCCTTCCAAAACTTTGAAGACAATCCAAGTAGGCATGGTTTTCTTCTACAAACCAACAATGCTCATGGAGTACGGACAATCTTGCATATCTTGAGGAAACTCTAAAGAGGCAGGTATGCACCCAATGCCAATTATGCAACATAACAATACCAGAATTTCCAACTGTTCAACAGAGACGAAAGAAAATTATACTGTCGAGGGTAGAAACATAAAAAGTATGGAAGCAAGCATCAGAAATTGGGGGTCAAGCAACTTGTAATGCATTAGCAAGCAGCTAATATATATAGGTCGATCAAATGAGAAGTAAAGCAATGGTCAGACTAGCACCAATTTATAGGTGGCGACTACACTCAAAAGGAAGAATTATCTGAGCAACCCTTCGAAAGGGCAACATAGTTTGATGGTGCCATAGTTGTCTTTGCAGCTTCCTTCACCATTCCAGATGACAGTCCTCCCTTCCGTGACATTGGGGTCGCTTTTCGACCTGTCGGAGTTCCAGCAACAATATTGACATTAGAGCTCTGCCCAAGAGGCTTCCTTGCAGGAAGAGGACGGATAGGGCTCGGCTTCATTCCAAACTTGGCTCCTTGCTCTGCAGAAAACTGTTCCTGCAGTTTCTTCAGTTCCTGAAGATAGTTGAAGCATTCAACCCATTAGACTTGAGATTTGCAGCAGCAGATTGTACAACTATACATGTTAAATAGAGTGACATGGTGGTATAATGTTCAGAGGAGAGTTGAAGCATGAATCTGAAATCATTGTGCCAAATTACCATTCAACACAAGCATCTAAAGAAAACAGGCTAACAAGGTAAAATACAAAAACACAATATGATTGAAATGATCAAGATTTCATGGATAAGAAGGTATTTAAAGTAACACCAACCCTCGATCTCTTCTTTTCCTCTTCTTTTTGTTGTACTCTTCTAAACTATCCAACAACCTCACCTGTAAATGAATACACAAAGTTTTAAATAAGCACAATGATGTTCACAGTTTGACGCAAACAAGCCCTTTTTTTCTATTTGACAAGAACGCTGACTAATTGAACTTACCTTGTCAAACATAAATGGAATACCCTTCTCCTTCTCCCACACTTTAATTTTAGCAGTCAGATTCTCTAGAAGAGCTGTAGAATGAAATAAGACGATCACATCGAAATTTTACAGACTATGTATATTAGAAGACCAAAGAGTAGCAGGCAACAAAAGCAAACAATGGAAGGCAATGAAGTTACACTGTTACAAATGAGTGCCAGATTATATTGTAAATGACTTAAATAGGAGAAGATGTGAAGGAGCATGTGCGACATGTTTCCAAAAGAATACATGACTGCACTAGTTTCTTTCTTTCTTGTACAAACAGTAGGAGGCAGCAAATAGACAAGCCAACCAGAAGATTCTTGGCTTAAAAAATAAAATTTAATAACTTAAGTAACCAAAGAGGTCGAGTCTTCCGTTAAATATTTTTTCCAACTTTATAGGCATGAATATGGTTCTTATAACATCTTCAATCCAAGTACTATAATCACAAAGTTACTTTAAATTACCCGCACAACCTGAAATGGTAATAATGTAAGGGTACTAAATGCCATTTGATATGATCTACACATAATATAATTGGGGTGCTCAATAGCTCGAACATAGGTACAAGTAAAACAAGTATACAGCTTACATGGAATTTTGCTGACCAATACCCTAGCTTTCTCTGCACGCTTGAGATTTATGTGGCTTCCTCGACCAGCATTATAGCGGTTCTGATCCTGGAATGGAAATCAAGTGTAATATTTCAACTTAAGATACCTAGTTAATAAACTCTTTGAAAGAAAAAAAACAAATTAGGTACCCTTTCATATTCATCGAGCCAAGCCTCCTCTTCAGATGCCGATGTCCATTTCTCCACCTTTTCTAGTATGTCCTTTCTGCTTAGAGCATGTTCTTCAGATACCTGTCAGCAACTCTGAGAGATCTGCCCCACCTACAGATCGAAAATTTTATATACATAAATTATTGAATCAATATAATCGCTAGAAACCATCCTTAAATAAACTCAAGATCATATTGTCAACATTTGTTCAAACATTTCAGTCTAGTACAGGGAGCAAAATCTCACAAGTTCTCTTATTTCAGTATGCAGGCAATCACAAAGTCATGTAACAATAACAAAACAATGTAGAATTAAATTGCAAATGGTCATCAACTTGCAAAGCAAAATGCACTACACAGACACAGACACAGACGTGACGTACAAAGGAAGAACTAGACAATGGTGAATAAAAAGGGCTAATGTCTTGAACGATTATAGATATTTCCGGTTCCTCTATTCCATTGGACACCAGAGTAGAAATTACAGTATACATGTTCCAGTTGCAGAATGATGGTGGCACATTAGAGAAGGACCTCAAACAGCTACAATAAATGCGGATGATGGTAAATAAGATAAGTAATTAGCAACATTTTAATTTTAACAGTGGTGATTCAGAAGGCAAGCATCAAACCACATGGCACATTGAAAGAATTGAATGAAAGAAAAGCTAAAAATAGATGTGTATATTAAGTTTAGTGGTGAGCATTTCAGTATGAAAGAAAAAGAAAGAAGTGAACCAGAATCAATGAAATCATTGAGTATCTGCCGCTCAGAGTCACTATCAATGTCCATGTGAACACTTCTATAGATTTCTTCAAGCTCTGTCATTTTCTTGAAGACTAGCTCTTTCATTTTGCTGGCTTTCAAATGAGTCAGTCTCTTAACCTCAGCCTCCACCTATATAAGAGGATAAAATGATTCTACATAAGAACTGGCATGATTTTAAGCATTAGCTTCAATGTGAATCCAAAGGGAAAGGACAGTAAATGATAACCTTCTCAATAAGTTCATGTGCAAGGCATCCTTGAGGCATCACTGTATTTGTTGAAACTTTAATAAGAGAAGTAACATGGTCAAAACATCGTTGTTCCTCGACCGGTGTGTCCATGAGGTTCCATAACTGAATGAGTGTACCACCAAGATCTTGGAGCTGCAATAGAATGTGATTTTCAGTAATGTGGTATATTGAACATAATGAAAATATAGAACTAAAGAAACACAGTACATAAATTTACATCTTGATGATAATGAAAAAACATAGCAACAGTAGCAACAGGTTACTGAAGTCATGAACCGCAAGGAAAAAGATGTCTTTAGTACGGACAACAAGCTACATAGGATACTTGATTTGTGCAATTTTTATCTCTTTAAGGTCAAGTTCACTGCCTTAGTGTGTCAAAAAAAAAAAGTTCACTGCGTAAGTTCATAAATCACTGACTAGTATGCTGGAAGTCGGGAAAAAATGGAAAAGACATCAGGTTCATTGCAATTCAGTGATATATATAACGATATCTGTCTCAGCAAATTATCTTGTACTGTTGTACAGATATACGTACCTTCCTAAGTCTTTGTTTCTTTTCATGAGTTAATGCATGGACTTTTCCAGCAAGCCTCTCGAGTGTGCTGTTGCTAAAACTCACAGGTTTGCTTCTTCCCAACTCAGCATAACTGGGATGAACATCATACAGTGCCTTTTTAAAATCAAGAGACATGATGTTGCACATTTCATTGATACAGTTGATCTGGATGTCAATCTTTTGCAGCCTGATGTTCTGAAAAATAAAAACAATCGATTTAAGATTGACACCTAACACCTTAAGCAATGTAGGAAATGAGATTTTGGAGCTGATGCACAACCTTTTCTGTCTGAAGCTCATTGAGCTGCATCTTCAATTCCCCTAATCTCTTTAAGGATAGATCATTCTCATCTACCACAGGAGCAGTGGGATCCCCATGATCAATGGTTCCTGAAATTTCTGCTTGTAGACGTACTATCTGCATCTGGACAAACCTGAACTCATTCACTCGCTCATCTCGCCTCTGTCTCAAATCTTTCAGCACCGGATCTATCTTTGAAAGTTGTTCCATTAATGTCCCCCCGAGCTTCTCTGACTGAATAAAAGATTTTCTTGATATCAGCTTGAAAAGTGCATGCCTACAACTACAAAAACCACAGAAATTGATTGATGCACAGATAACTTACCCTGGGAAAGGATTCACGCTCTCCAAGAGCAGAAAGGATTTTATCTATATCAGCTTCGCCAAAGGACAGCGCTTGAAGCAGTTCAGCCTTCTGCTTCCTAGTCTGATCCACTTTGTTCCTGTAAACATTGAGGCAATCCTCCTCTAACTGCAGTATCATCCTATCCCTTTCCATTTCATCCTGACCAATTTCTCCCCATAGTTCCTGATTGAAAATTGTGATATTTAGTACCGTTTGCAAAGGTGAATCGAATGTAGAGAGAGACCCACCCAACCCAGTGCAGGAAGAAACAAAGAGAACGCAAATGCATTCCCCAGTAGGTATGGAACCAAGGATGCACTCAGAAGAGACAATAGTGGGGCGATGAATCACCATGATCAGAACGGAAATATGACAAACCAGGCCAGAATTGGTACCAAAAGAACCAGGAAACAGAGAATTTCCGGGGTCCCAAGATCCAAGCATCATGGCAAAATTCAACACTCCCGCCCCCCAAATTCCACGGCCAATTCCACCGCGCCATTAGGAAATCAACAACGGGAACCACGAAAGCGCAAAATTCAGAGCCCGATGACACGCTTGAGCGCCCATTTCCTACAAACCCCCATCCCCATCAAGAGGTCCGCCGCGGCTACAATCGCCGGCTCCGAACGGGAAATCCAAGATCCACTGGACCCGTTCGCCCAGATCAAACAACAGTAATCGCGCACAGAAAGAAAGACGCATCGTGTCGCGGGATCGAACCTGCAGTTCCTGGAGAAGGGAGCCGCAAGAGACGCGCCTCGGCGGCAGCGGCAGCGACGGGGTCGCCATGAGGAAGCGGCGGCGGACGCGATCCGAGGGGATCGGGGTCCGGGGTGGTGGCCGGTGGGTGGGGTGCGCGCTCCCTCGCCTCGGCTAGGGGTTTATAGGGAAGGGGACCGGGGGGGAGGGGACGGGAAGGGGTTTGATTTGAAAGGGGAAGAGCGGGCCGGAGGGTCGGAGCCTCGGAGGGGAGAAGCGAAGCCACGGGAGACGGAAGGAGGAAGAAACGGTATTATTGGCTGCCAGCCGGCGAGGGGAGGGATTTGAAAAGGTTTGAAAACGAACGCGCTGTTCTCGGCTGTTTTGCTGGGCCGTGATTGCAAACGGTGGGGTTGGGGGTTCCTTCTTTCCTAGGCAAAATTGGCTAGTGGACACTGCTCAATCTTGGATTTTGCTGCAGACCACTAAAAAATAGTGTCTTTGCCAAAAGACATTACGTAGTAATTTGCTGCTGGACACTATCACTATTATTCTATTCGATTCTAATAAAATATATGGGAAAATGACCTTTTTACCCTTGCTTAATTACCCCCGATGTCGAACGGAACAGCGGCTCACACTCGGGCGACTCGCCGGCCGCCGCTCGCAGGCCGCTCGTCCCGGCCGCGCCAGCCGTAGTCTGCTCGTCCCGGCCGCCGCTCTTGCCTCGGCCAAGCCTGCAGGCTGCTTGCTCCAGCCCAAACCGGCCACGCCGGCCGCCGCGCCTGCCAACCTTCGTCAGCACTCAGCAGGCGTTCCGCGCCGGCCGCACAGGGCTCCATGACCGTCGTCCATAGGTCTGGTCCGCGTCGGCCGCGTGGGAGCCCATGGTCACCGGCCGTCCGTCAGCCTCTCTCATGTAGCGCTCCTGCGGGTCTTGGCGAGCGCACGTGGACGTGGTGCTCGTTTGAGGCTGCCGCGGCGGCGCCTGCTCCAGCCGCGCAGGAGCAAGAAGAAGATGCCGCAGGTAACGGTGAAGAGAGCAGGGGCATACAAGTCTTGTATGAGTGTTTTTTACCGTATTTAAGAAGAAAATATTATTATATAGTCTATAATGTGTTGTAGCAAATTGGCATAGAGTTCCAGTGTCCTTTAGCAAAGTCATATTTTTTTTAGTGTCCTACAGCAAAAGACACCTTCTAACTGTGTCCGCTGGCCAATTTTCCCTTCCTTCCTAATCCAAGCTAGGCCTATGACGCGCATCTGCATCAGGCCCTCAGCCGTTCGGCCATGTGGGGGCCTTGTTTTAAGTTTCCAAATTCCATCCACCACCAAAATCTACCGTGTAAAACGAAAATTTCCATCACATCAAAATGTCAGCACATGTATAAGTACTAAATATAGATGAAATCAAAAACTAATTATACGGTTTTTTTTACTTTGCAAGACGAACATTTTAAGCCTAATTAATCAATGCTTGGACAATTATTCACAAATATAAATGAAATGATACAGTATCGCATTTATGCTACTTTCCAAACTTTGTCATTCTAAAGTTTGGAACTAAATAATGGCTTGGTTGGTTGGTTTCGAAATGCAGGCCTCCTTTTTCTCTGAAATATATGGTTTTTTTCAAACACATTACACATTAGTATGATTATATAAACATTTACGAGACAAAACCAAAAAAATATTTAGATTAACACAATCGGCCTGTACATCTCTGTCAATAGTCTCATCATTTAAAAGATAATAAGCCATATACGTACTTGAATACGCGTGCTGGTCCTGCTTGGTTGGCTGATAGCCGGTGGCTGGTGTTGATTTTTGCTGAGAGAAAAACACTGCTGGCTGGTTGGTAGCTGGTTCTGGTTTTTACTGAGAGAAAAACACTGCTGAATGGTGGCCGATAATCCAAACGAACAGGACGGCTAACTAACTCAGGGGCTCAAACACAAGTAGACATGCTGCTACATGCACTTAACGGATAATTATAGTTAATGGGAGTTTCACGCATTGTGATAGACAGATAACTATCATAAAAAGATCAAAAGACCCATAGGATGGAAATGAGCATCCAAATTAACTACTATTTATCTCACATGATATTTGAAATATATCAGGTACATTTTTGCAAAAGATTATTTGTGTTATTTGGTGTTACTTCCGTAGATTATCTATGTTATATCTGGTATCTCCTTTGGTTTATGTTATATCTGGTATCTCCTTTGGTTGTATATTTGCATTCAGGTCATAATTTTGTAGATTCTCTTTTAAAAGAAAACGACATAATATTTGGAATATCTCCGATACATTTTCGCCAAAGATTATATATGTTATTTGGTGTCACTTCCGTAGATTATCCATGTTATTTGGTATATCCGGTTGTATATTTGTATTCAGATCATAATTTCGTAGAGTTTCTTTTTTAAAAGAAAATATAAGCTAATGATGTATTTAGGGGGTCTTCGTGTGGCAGCGGAAGGATGCTGCCGCGCCCGCTCGGTGCTCTAGCACGAATCTACTCCGCCAAATCATCGCAGGAGCATGTGGGGGCGACGGAGCTCTCGATTCTCGAAGGAGAGCCAAAAAAAACAAGTACTAGAGGAACCACCCCAAGCGGTTGGAAGTTGGAACTGCTTGGAGAGCGGCGCGGCGCCTGGAGCTTAGTTCCAGCGCAGACGTTCAACTGTTCAAGACAGGCATCCAGTGGCCATTTCTGGGCTCCTTTTTGTCCTATTACTTTGGAATTTACTTGTAGCTGTAAAACACAAGACGATTTTGCATAATATTTATGCAGTTTAAGTACCACTCACCACTGACATACACGGACAGAAGAACCCCTTATGTACAGACATGGAAATTGCCAGTGTGAAAACTGAGATATACCGTTCTATGTTCACACGTTCCAAACGAAATATACATATTCCGGTAAGCAAGTCAAAGCATTTCAGCTTGACAGCGACCTAATATCTATATACCTTAGACTTCAGTTATTACTACCTTCACACCTTCCATCCTCTCCTGGAATACCAAGTGCGTCTGGAAATTAGAGCTGGGTCAAAACTTATCAGTCACATTGTGTTTACAGTAATTTAAAAAAAATGAGTTTACAGAAAGCTGCACTACAGAAGAAGCAAAATGCAGGAACTGATAATAGAGTATGGACTATGGACGTGTGAACAAACATTAAAAAAAAGATATGTAAGCAAACTGGTAAATGCAGCGACCTACTATCCTCCTCCTTGAAAACGAAAGTTCTTTCTGAGAATTATGCGATCAGCCAATCACAGCTCACCGCATCCAAGGATGGAATTTATTGTTCACTGGAGCATTGAATATTAGCAGGCTCCTTCAAATGATTCGATTTTGGAACAGCCTATCTCGTTCAAGGCAAATTGGCTATGTCACTGTTTCAAACATGGTATTACAAAATATGCAAACACTGTGGATTCTATAGAGAAAAAGATATGGCTATGGTCCAGACACCTAAGTTGCAAACAAAAGCTTAAACTATCACTTATGATGCAAATGATGTCTTGAGGAGTGTCTAGCATTGGTATGTGCTTCTTTAACACAGGCAATCGAACATGCATCGCTAGATATTGTTGAGATTTTGAACTGCTTAGGCATAAATTCTTGTTAAGAACATAATTATACAGTAGGTTGTCCACTGATAGCACACAGGGCCTTCATGAACCATCAAAGCTCCAGTGCCAGTGTCACATGAAGACTGCCCATGTTAAGGCATATCTCAAGGCCTCGTATTTCAGATGTTCACAAAAAAGAAGTAAATCCCAACAGTATCCAATTAACAGTAAGCATCCAGTGGAAACCAACTTCCAGATGCCAACATGTAAGGTCTCACATCAGCACTAGATACTTCCCAGCTCCCACAATAGCCACGCCAAAGATAGAAACAACTATGAAGTCATTGTTTAGTTTGCATCATTTATTGAGACACAAACATACAAGTAATTCAGAGACCCATGCAACACCAAAGCAATATCATCATTATAGTCATTAGCATTCACTGACAGACCGTAATTGACATGTGGCTGTGGGTCAGTTACCCAAACAGCAAGAGAGTCTGTAGCACAGGAAGATAAAAGGAGATATGACATCATACCTAAGAGGATGATGCGAAGTCGCTGGAAAGACCATCATTCTCGACAGTGTGCATGCGAGCCTCTTCTTGTAGGATGTCTGCTTCAAGAGAGACCTTGGCAATATCTGAAAAATGCGAAACCACGTATAAGCAGGCAACATTATTATCCTTGTGGTGGATAACTATTAACGAATATACTATCCGAACAACCAAGACCAACAATACCTTGCCCAGAGCTACTGTCAGAAGCAACAGAAGACACGGATTCAGCCTCAGAGTCTCCAACAAGGCGAAACTCGACAACTGACTTGAAATCTTCCCATGGCTTCACCCAGACCTTTGCTCTGTACAGACTCTTTTTCCCAGCATCAGCTGCCTCCAATATCAGGTCGTGCAGGGTCCCGGTCACCACCTGCCGCTTCGATTTGAGCACCCGTGTAAACTGCAAAGCAGCACCCTGCGCAAGAAAATTATCCAAACATTATGTAGAACTCAGAAGATACCCAGCTTGTGGTGTACATTCAAGGAGTGACCATCCTACTAGTACAAGAAAACACTGCTAACTTTTCGAGTCACTTGTCATGGAACAATTGAGAAAATCTAGGAATTCAAATTCTCACTGGAATACCATGAACCAAGGATCAAATTTCTAGGCGTTGCATATGTGGCCCACCATATGTTTCCGCGCACAGTTCAACGAACTAGAGAATTCAGCTATTTAGATCTCGAAACTTGGTTCTAGTAGTAAATCATGCCCTCAACGGGGACCAAAGTTTAAGAAGTCCAGCAGCAAGCTTGCTGCAATTGAAGCCCGTTCGCGAATTCATGGACCAAACTTTCTTTCCCCTCTAAGGAGTGACCATCCTACTAGTACCAGAAAACACTGCTCACTTTTCGAGTCACTTGTCATGGATCAATTGAGAAAATCTAGGAATTCAAATTCTCACTGGAATACCATGAACCAAGGATCAAATTTCTAGGCGTTGCATATGTGGCCCACCATATGTTTCCGCGCACAGTTCAACGAACTAGAGAATTCAGCTATTTAGATCTCGAAACTTGGTTCTAGTAGTAAATCATGCCCTCAACGGGGACCAAAGTTTAAGAAGTCCAGCAGCAAGCTTGCTGCAATTGAAGCCCGTTCGCGAATTCATGGACCAAACTTTCTTTCCCCTCTGGAAAGAGGACGTTCATTGACCTAATTGCGTGATGTCACCTCGTAAGTCAATGCAATCCACTCGACCTACATAAGAGTTCAACACCGAGGGAATTGGTGTCGACAGGACGGAGAGGCGGGGGACGGGGGGGAGGCGCACCTGGTTCTTGTTGTGGTGGGCGACGGCGAAGCGGGCGGCGTCTTCGGCCTCGGCCTTCTCGCGGAGCGCGGCGAGCACGCCCCGCACGAGGCCGCTCTCGTCCCCGCCGAGGTGGAACCCGGAGACCGCGGCGGCGGAGGCCGCGAGGAGCACGGCGGCGAAGAGGACGGCGCGGCGGGGGGTCATCGCGGCGGCGAGCTAGCCCCTCTCCTCCGATCCCGAGCTAGCTAACCTACCCAGCTTGGTTGGTTCGGTTCGCGTCGGCGTGTGGCGCTTGGCTGCTGCTGCTGCTCTTGCTCTTGCTCGTGGGCTCGCGGCTCGCTTTGCTTGGGAAGGTGGGGAAAGCGGGGGGTGGTGGTGGGGGCAGGTTGGCGTGGAGGCGACAGCGACGCGTGATCCGATCGGAGCCGTCAGCGCGTCGGGATCGGGCGGCGGGGTGGGGACAAGGAGGGGGCCGACGCGGAGGCCTGTTTGTCTTCTTCCGGGCTATGGGCCGAGCCCAACTGCACAAGCGTGTCTGCGCTGCGCTTGCGCGTCCGCTGCTGCTGCTTTCGTGAGCCGCCGCCAAGGGCCACACGCGCTCGGCCGAGGAGCCGGAATTTGTCCGTCAGGGAGGCGACCGGGCTGCTGCCTTCGTCACCGGCGGCGCCACCGCGTCACGGACTCACGGCACTGTGTCCACCGCAGTTCAACCCCTGGCCCGCTTCTAGTACACGCGAAGCTTCTCGTGAACTGCAGCCATAACTTGTCTCCGTAAAGAGAGTGGCATCTCGATTTGTTTATATGCTTGACACACTTACGTTATGATTGGGATACAGAGTCCGCTATTGATAATTGTAAAGAGAGTGACATCTCGATTTGTATCTAACATATGATATCTAACAGCCAGGGATGTGTTTAGTTAAAAAAAAAGACAAAAATTTTGGTGAAAAAGTCGCATAGGACACTGTAGGCGTACTGTTGCATTTTTCGTTTGTTTGTGATAAACATTGTCATATAATGACCTAACTAGGCTTAATTGATTCATCCATCTCTTAGTGTATATCAAAACTATACAATTAATTTTTTATTTATCTATATTTAGTGTTCCATGCGTGCGTCGTTTGCTATGTTTAAGTTTTAATGTGATGGTGATGTGATATGAATGTAATGGAAAGTTTGGATTTTTGAGGGAACTAAACATGGCCCAGATATAAAATAACCGCGGTCGGCATTTTGAAAAGCTACGCATCGTGATACGGTAAAGTATAGCCGAAGAGGGTGGGAAAAGCTTTGACTAGTTAATATTACCCCTGTCCTAGAGAAATCATTTTATAAATAAAAAATTTATCTCACGATGCTTGTCAATTTAATATGTGTATGTATATCCCGGCAGAAATTAATATTAGATATCTACCTAATATTAGAAGCAAAGGTTGTGTAGGGGTAACAATCCTTTTGCTATTTGTCAAGTTTTTCTGAGTAACTTTCTTTTAGTTACCGAGTATGTACTTTATACTAATATGCTCCCTCTGTTCGCATATATATGACGCTTGTTAGCTCAAAAATACGCTACTCAATGTCATATAAAAACGAATAGAGGTAGGATGAACACAATCAGACCCTCACCAGCACTTGGAATTATCTCACATTCTGCAGCGGTAAGCATGGCCTCGCTAAGCTCACCAAAGTCGAAATGATATTCCACGACGGTTCCTCAATTCATATGAAAGCCGCTAAATTAGTATCATAGTGGATATAACGTCTATACATTATTATTATTATTATTATTTCTATTTTCTTTTTCTAGATGCTCTGGAAACACTAGCCAGGAATTAATTAGCTCATCAGACACCGCATCACCACTCTGCTCGTTCAGTCGTTCTCCGCCGCCACTGGCCGTCTTGCGTTTTCACCTCGTTTGTCCCACTCCTCGTTTCCGCACCATCCACAGGATGTCCACCACCAATCCACCATCGCTCCGGTGAACCCCTAAGGGCGGTGGTTATGGATCATAACCCCACATAACACCACCACCCCCGAACCCTGGGGCGTGTTTCTTCCCTCTTGAAAATAAATTTTTAAGAAAATCTTATATGTATGGAGTATCTATTTGTGAGACTTTTTTTTAAGAGATAAGTGTAACTTTATCCGACGAATCTAACGAGCCTAATTAGTCCATAATTTACTACAGTAACCATCCTCTAATCATACGGTTAAATATCTCATTAGATAGGTCTCGTAAAATAGTTTAATATTGTGAGGATGATTTTATAAACTGATTTTATTTAATATCCTTAATTATTGGTTAAAGTGGCTGGTAAAATTTTGCCACTAAAAAAACACGGCCACGAACGCTCCCGCTCCGCTACGATGGCGACTGCCTACAGCAGCAAAGGAGGGAGGGAAGGGAGGAGGGGGTGGGCGGCGAGTGGAAGCTCCGCGTGGACGGTAGATAACATTTCTTACAAGATAGATACTCCGTATTTCATACTTTATTACACGATGCAGCCTCCTATGCATACATTTTGGGTCTTTAGGTCCCCCACTTGTCCAGGCGTGTCATACGTGTTATTGAGTCCCTAAACTCTCGTAACGTAACAGAAAATAAAGAGATTTAATGCTAGAATTAGGAGAAGTTCACCTTATCACATGTTTGGACTAGTGTTGATACCCATAAGACCAAGACAAGTTTATGAAATTATATTTTTGAGAGTTTAGAGATATCGATCACACATTTGTACACAAGTTCGAGGATTTAAAAATGTGTTTTGATAGTTTAAGAACCCAGATGACACATTAAAACAAATTTATTGACATGAAAAGATATTCTAAGAGTTCGGAGACCTAAATGGCACCCCAATACAAGTTTAGAGACCGCATGTGTATTACTCTAAATATAAATATAAATACATAAGATTAATTAGATAGTAAAGGAGCCTTGCAATATTGACTAAATTGTTAACACCATTCCCATAAGATCTAAACTAATGGCACTGTGGTCAACTTCAAGAGTTGGGCTTTGAGGCATCTATTTTCGCCATATAGATTATAGCAAAGTAGCGACGGGAAGCTATCGCACATTAATAGGAATATGTTTAAGATAAAATCTTCGCTTATATATACAATAAGGCCCAGCAGCAGTTCGACTCATCCCACGTACTGCTGCGGTAAGCCATTGCCCCACACTGGCTCGAAGTCTAAATGCTACTCCAGGACAGCTCCTCTGATTCCCATGAAAGAAACTAAATTAGTACTGTGCTGAATTTGCATCATTATTGTTATTTTATATTTAAAATGCTTCAAGATACTCCAGGACTCCAGGCAACACTGCTGCTTCCTGAATCTTGAGCATCTTCAGCAAATCTCCCAGCCATCACCGTCCTCGTTGGAATCCACTTGCTTGCAAATGCCTTTATCAGCAGTGTCATTGCCACCTGAAGTGCCGGTGTTGTCATCCAGATCTTTGGCAACTAGGCTTGCAGCTTCCGCAACAGTGTGCTTCTCTGGAGATGCAACTGCTTCAGGCCTATCCGAGGAACTCCAGCTCTTGTGAAGAGAAGAATGCAGCGAAGAAGAGAGGCTTGACATCGTCGAACGCTGCAACTTGCTCAATGATAGGCGCTCGTCCACCACTCGCTTCAGTAGCGAGACATCCTCAAAGATCACGGCCATCTCACCTCTGCAATGATGGAAAAGGACATGAATCACAGAGTTGGTTGCAGATTTAGAGCTCATAAACACTCAAGATAGGCTACTATCATTTATATAAATTATTAGCTGGCAGGGCGGTATATTACTTTGCAAAAATGTCTATCTCAATGTTTAAATTCCTATTTATCTGAAAAGCTAAAAGACATTCATCCAGTATATGTTGTGAGCATCTTTGAAAGAGAAAAATAAAACAGTTAAGTTCGAACCAGACTATTATCAAATAGCAGTGCTGAAGTAGCTGAGATGAAATGACAACTTACTGCAATGTATCAACAATTTGGCCCCGCTCAACCAAGAATTCCTTCAGCTGTCCAGCAAATAATTTTAATCAAACATCAGTAAAAGATGTGTATAAGAGACAGGTACTCGGTGCTTTGG
>OAMR01000526.1:392933-410507 GCA_900205405.1 Echinochloa crus-galli
CAAAATTATCATCTATTCAGCCTTTGTATACTTTAATGCAATGCAAATACATGGTAACTATAGCCAAAAAATAATGTTAGTCATTAGATTTTAATACCAATGATTTTATCAAAACATTTAATCAAGTCTGATTATTATAAATAAGAAAAAGAATTAAATTTTGCAACAATAAGGAAACTGTAACTGAATCGACCATACTTCCATGTATTGGTACAAAACTCAAACAGAGTAGGGAAAATTCCAAAAGTCTTCCAGCATTGAAGAATAAGCAAGCCAACTCTAAACTAGTGGACATGCCTTCAACATCACTTTGGAAATTTTGTAGAGTTGTACATAATGCTAACATCAAAGAAACAATGTACCTCTTCAATTATCACAAGATGCCTATTCCTCTCATCTGAAAGTCTCTGAAGTCGTGATTGAAGCCCACGCGCCTCTGTGGTTAAAATAGCTTTCTCGCCAAAAACCTCACCAGCATGCTGTATATAGAAAAATGATCAGATATCCTTGTGACATGACCCTAGACAAATCAAGAGGTTTTATGAATTGAAATAGTATGTCAAAGGGGAAGACCATATCATTTGCTTCATTTGCATGAGTAAGCATTTCTTTGAGCTCCTCAACTTTTGTCAGGATGCCTGCCCCAGCAACAGATGACTCGTGCTTGGCTACTTTAGCTTTTTCTTCAAGAAGTTCTACATCCTCTATCATTTTTGTAACCAACTCCAGAGAAGGTAGCAGATCATTCTGCATTATGTCAAAAGCACACAGGCATCAACAACAATGACAATCAGCCATTAGAATATACAATTGTACATTTTTCCTTACTTTTGACAAACTAATATTTAAACTTGAGAATATATCAGAAAGTGGTGCCCAAAACTTGAAAAGCAACAGAAAGTGAAAGAAGAAATGTGGCATATGGTTGATTCAGTTTCTTGCACAGAAATTTTGAGGAGCTAATTGGTCATTCTCATCCTCCAGGAAATTCAGGCTCATACAACAAAGAAAAACAGATCCTTGGGGAACTAAAACAATTATGAATCTTCACAGCAGGGATTTTCTGACAAAATATAAAGTATGTGATTATGTACGGTTCAGAATACTGACTAAAGAGGGTTTGCACAGGATGGCTTGAAGTCTCAGCAATCTATTCAGCAGATGGTGATCTTGTGCCTTTTTTTATCTTAAATACACAAGGAGTTACTAGCTCTAATCGACCTATACATCAATTGGATTGGCCAATATACCTAATCCATTAACCGTGACCTAATAATGATTTAACTCAACCTACATCAATAGATGCCCAGTAGATCTACACCCTCCTCCTCTACATAGAAAAGGGCCACACTTTTGTACGTTCTGTGCACATGTGACCAATCAAAATAATCCCAGCTAGCAAAATATGGTGTTTTTACAGGTCTTCTTTCGCTTGTTGCCATAATTAAGTGGCATGTTTTGTCGAAAATTGAGTACGTAACATGTTACGTCAAATAAATTGAGCATGTGCCATATTCCATCCAAATATTGTCACAGACAACCATGACAGTTTAAAAATAGCTTAGGTCTGCTTTCATGCACTTAATTTTAGTCCAAAATAATCGGTTTATTATGCTTCAAACAAATAATAACAATATGCTAATATCCACAGTGGCTGGTGAGCACACTGCCCACACACAGCAGAATGGCTTCTCAACATCAGCACAAGTAGAGAATGTATCAAAAAGACCACGGGAAATGTACAATTGAAAATAAAAGGTAAAGATGTATCAAGAGACCAATTGAAATTATATTACCTTATTGCTTCTGGCATCAGCAATAGAATCCACAAGAGACTCAATACTAACAGAATGGCTTGAATGGGTTGAAGCTGAAGAAGCAAAGTGATTCAAATTAAGATCAGGAAGCATATCCGTTTTAGAAGACAAGGGAATGTCCTCATTCTCAACTATATCCCCTTGCTGCTTGTTACAGTCAGTGCCAACATTGCTGGTGTTTTTCTCTTCCATAGCTCTAGAAGTCCCAGAAGAGGATTCTTCTTTATCTGGACCGGGACCATCCAGCACGGGTGTAAAAGAATCTTTTTCAGCCAAACGCCAGACTCCAGAAGACACGTGATCGTTAGAACCAAACGCCAAAAGGTCCGAAAAGAACAAATCATCATCAAAATTTATGTCCTCGTAACCACTAAAGAACTTCAACGAATTGCTCTGAGGAAAGGAATCCCCAGCTTGAATATTACTAGAATCTTCATCATGGAGTTGTGGAGCTTTACTACTTATGCTGTCACCACAGTTCTCCCCCATTGGTGGTTGAGAAAAACATTCGCTTGATAATCCACCATATCCAGCTTCGTTATCTAAGTTAGCCAGTTTTCTCTCTGGACTGGTATTTGAAGACACTACATCAAGGTCGGGAATCAAACCTGATTTTCTCTCTGGACTGGTATTTGAAGACACTACATCAAGGTCGGGAATCAAACCTGATTTTCTCTCTGGAATAGTATTTGAAGATACTGCATTTGGGATAGGATCAGAGTGTAGATTTAATTGTTCATTAATCCCATGGATTGATCCAAGTCTCCCCACATATAATTCACTGTCTATGTTTTCTTGTGTGCCAGTTGTGATCTCCAGAGAATTAGTGTCATGTACAGAGTGAACACTTCCATCAACCTCGTTAACATGTATATCATGTCCTAATTTGTGGAAACAGCCAACTAATTAGTGTAACTTCAAATGAGAAAGGTAATATACGGCAAAAATATCCAAAACAAAATATTCTCGGTTCAATGAAGAACAAAAAGGACTATGTGCAGAATAGCTCTAAACCAACCCCCTAAACCATGAGTAACCAAGCTTGAGTCCAATAGACTGGTCTGAGATAAGTTTTACCCACGCATAAGTACAACCTTAACAGCCTTATGTAATTATTTTAACAGTGCACCGACTAGTTAAAACATCACTAGTAAGTTTGCCAAATAACAAAATTTCATCATGCATACATGTGATTGGGATCTTTAAGCCATAACATAGAACTCATAAGAATAAAAAAAGATAAGGGGAGAAATCCTGTCAGTGCAGAAAACTACGCAGCTATCAGCTACTCTATTTTTACAGAATAAATACAAAATGTAAAAGACTGAGCTTTGGGCTTCAGACTTACCTGCAGAGGATGTACTTCCCACTTCATGCATACTGTGATTAGCAAACAAATTCCCAACAGGATCAGCAGAACCGGCCATAGATGGCATGACTTCATCAAGGACGGTCACCACCGCAGAATCAACATCTTTACGGTGCTCAATGGCGATGGCCTTCAGGATACGATGATCAACCTAAAGAGAAGAGGTATCAGACAAATTTGCCCCTCTGGAAACAGCCATGAACGACACGAGCTTTGCAATTCAGATTGCCCATGAACCCAACAGATAACACCTCTAATTTTGAACTAATAATCGAATAACCGCATGCAATTTCTCCGCGGGCACTGAAATCGAATCAAACCTCACCGCTACATGCGGCTCTTAATCCCACAGGAATTTACCATGGCCATGTCTCCTAGCCTCCTAGGGCTAGTTACCCTACCCACATCAGTTGAAATTGTTTCAGTACAAAAAAAATTATTCACGCAAAACGAAAACCTTCTTTTTGATCCTCCTATGCACGAAATTAATCCTCTATACACGATATCTCAAAAGGTGCACGCGAGACACGGGAGAGGACCGTACCTGAGGGAAGAGCTCTTGCAGGGAGCGGAAGACCTCCTTGTGATCGCCCATCTAGGAACCCTAGATACTAGAGATCGACACAGAGCCCCGAGGACCTAGCCTCCCCCTCGTCTGGTCCGGCGGTGCGGAGGGAGAGGATTAGGGTTTGGGGTTCCCCGCTGATTGCGTGAGGGGCGGAGTGAAGCAGGAAGGCGAGGAGGTGGCCGCGAAGCAGGGGAGGACGGCTTTTACCAGGTACCGTCCCTTCCCTTTTCCCGTTCAGGCCCCCACAGTACTTTGAAATCGAGAAAAAAATTTAATATTTCAAAAAAAAATCGAGAAATTTTATAAAATTCTAAAATTAGTAGTAGCTCCATCATTCAGTTCGTCACCGTCCACACCTCAGTTTCACTGCGAGAAAAAAAGAAGAAGGTGGGGAGTTTGGTTTAATTAGCGCTAATTACATTATCTGTCTATTGAGGCACAACTATGACTGGGAATGGGCCATGAAAATCCGAGGGCCTTGCGGGCTGTGAGACTCACGGGCTCATAGTTTTGAGCTCATTACGGACTCTTCAAACAAAAGGCCGGATCGGATCGGGCCTTGTCTTAAAAGGATTGGCACAGGCCGGATTTTAGACATGGCCCGAATCAGCCCGTGGATCAAAGAGCAGGACTCAGCCCGTGGATAAGAAAAGGGCCTGCCTCTTTGTATCCCTGCGCTGAGATCGTGACTTCGTCCGCTAGGGTTGAGAGGCGAGAGGGGCCCCGCCGCCGCAGCCGCCGCCGTCTGTCTCCAAGTAAATCTCTTTACTAATTCTGTTGGTGGCTTCAGGAGTATGAGGTGGGTCTTGTAGTTGAGCCGGGAAGCATCAGCAGTCCAGATTCATCCATCAACGGTCAGGTGCTCTCCACAGTACCTTCACCCTTCAAGACTTCGTGCTCATTAGGCTCAGGAAACTACATGGCACCCGGCACTGCATGGAAAACACGGCCAGGTTGTTCAGAATGGAAATTGTAATGGCAGATCAATGCATTTCAGAGTTGTGTACAGGAAAAAAAGATGGATGTAATTTTGAATTTTTATTATTTACATATTGTTACCAGCTAGTGTATATGTGATCTGTGTGCTGGTCGGTAGACACAAGTACGTTAATTCAATATGCATAACATATGTGCAGGCTTGCATGTTTAATCATCGACCACAATGAGAGCCCGTGGGTGCTTGCTAGCTTGTAATAATAAGAGCCCACGGATTGTCCTCTTTTAGTATAAATGGATCGGCCCGTGGGTGCAAATAGGATTAAGGCTGGACAAGGATGTTGCTTCCAAAAAGATTGGATCGGATGGGATGCTAATAATTATAAAAAGGCTGGATAAGGATCGGCTGAGTATATTAGCTGTAGAGGGCCGGAGCAGGATTGGGGCTGGATCACGATCCATTCCCAGGCCGAGGTAGAGGCGTGACAGCGAAGGGCGAACGAAGAGCCTCCCCATAAAGTTTCAAAAAAGAAGAGCCTCGCCACATGGTGGCAGATGGAGACAACGGAGCATGGGAGGATATTTCACTTGGTTGGCTTGTGCCGTGTGCGCAGCTATATAGAATAGTTTCTGATCGATGTATGATGGAATGATGAAATGACTGAACCTTTGGATTTGCATCGACCTGCAGCAAAAAAGTCTAAAGGGAGGATCTGCAGATGGATTCGTGGTCACAATGCAAATGACAGATGAGAATATGAGATTAAAGAAATGGAAAGCCTGAAGGGTCTGGCATCAAGGTAAAGAAGTGGACCGATCGTTGGGGCAGAGTAACAGACATGATCATGCACAGGTTGACGGATATCCAGCACGTCTCCGTCAGGTAGGGTAGCTTTCGCTCGGTACAACTACAAATCAGCACATTAAAGGTCAATGGTAGGACAGTTAAACAAAAAGAACCATAAGAAACTGTGCTACGGAAAGAGATGTTTTAAACGGTCAACCTTTGATTCATGCTTTGGAACGGCTACATAGCCCAGTTAACAAAAGTACTGCGATTTTACATTGACGACTTAAAAGTGTTAGGCCACATTGTTTGGACAATGTAAACTACTAATGAGATCAACATATCAAAAATACCCTCAACATCCAGGTATGCAGCGCTATCCCAAATTAATTTGGGGTACAGCAAACCTTTTTAAAGAAACATCAAGACATTTGAGATATCAATTGTCTGAATTCTGAAACGAATTTGCCTTCTAGCAATGCAAGAACCGGTTATTACTCCATAATACAGGTATCATGCCAGTACATTCTGAAAGCTTGTTCCTAGGTCTGTCTCTTATACACATCTAGATGTGTATAAGAGACAGCAACACGAGGATAAATCTCTTTACTAATTCTGTTGGTGGCTTCAGGAGTATGAGGTGGGTCTTGTAGTTGAGCCGGGAAGCATCAGCAGTCCAGATTCATCCATCAACGGTCAGGTGCTCTCCACAGTACCTTCACCCTTCAAGACTTCGTGCTCATTAGGCTCAGGAAACTACATGGCACCCGGCACTGCATGGAAAACACGGCCAGGTTGTTCAGAATGGAAATTGTAATGGCAGATCAATGCATTTCAGAGTTGTGTACAGGAAAAAAAGATGGATGTAATTTTGAATTTTTATTATTTACATATTGTTACCAGCTAGTGTATATGTGATCTGTGTGCTGGTCGGTAGACACAAGTACGTTAATTCAATATGCATAACATATGTGCAGGCTTGCATGTTTAATCATCGACCACAATGAGAGCCCGTGGGTGCTTGCTAGCTTGTAATAATAAGAGCCCACGGATTGTCCTCTTTTAGTATAAATGGATCGGCCCGTGGGTGCAAATAGGATTAAGGCTGGACAAGGATGTTGCTTCCAAAAAGATTGGATCGGATGGGATGCTAATAATTATAAAAAGGCTGGATAAGGATCGGCTGAGTATATTAGCTGTAGAGGGCCGGAGCAGGATTGGGGCTGGATCACGATCCATTCCCAGGCCGAGGCACAACTTTCTTTCCTAAAAATCAAATAAAAATAAGATTAGATACTTCATACTTGTTTGGTGGTTGATTTGTTGCTGTTCAAAATATGCTTTTACCACAATTAGAGAAGTGTAACCACTCCACGGCTTCTTAAACAATTTTTTCAGACAAATTACTAAGTATGCTGGCGCTAATTCACTTTTTTAATGGATGGATTAGATGTTGATATACGAAGTCAATTCGGGGGAGGAACCGGTACATTATACATGCGAATATCAATCGTTATTTTTGTACGTTAATACATTGTCAGGGAATAAGCTTGAAATGAGCTTGCAATAACCGGGAAATATTCTTGCAACGCCATCTCCTCTTGAAATAAGCGTTGCAGTCACCGGGAATTGGCTCCTTTGAATGTTCAGCTACAAACTGAATTTCTTGCCCAAGTTCATTGCAGTTTCTATCCAAACTGGCACATATCTCAAAACTAAAAAGAAAGAATTATCCATGGATCCTACAAAATTCTGGCTAGAGCGAAGATGTTGAAGTGGCGTTATCTCTTATTAAGTTCATCGGGGCGGAATAATTCAACAGAACAGAAGACGACGAGGCGTTTGAACACGAGAATGAGAGAGGTATCATTTATTAATTCTTAGCCACGAAGGATGTACAGCATCAGCTAGACACTGGACAGGAGTATATTTCTTGGTCACGAAGGAAGTAGCATTATCATCAGGAAGTGAGGTAGCACATCCCATTGTACTCTTATAACGGAAACAGATTTTTTTTTTTTGAGCACATATAACGGAAACAGATGGATGGAAGGTCTCCCGTCGCCGTGGGCCTGTGTGGCTGTGTCCCATACGTACTCCATAGGCTGATAGGCCCGTCCGGACTCCGTACCATGGTTTGCAAAGTGCGAGCAGTTTTTCAGGCTGAATCGTCAAGCGATACACTCGGAAAGAAAATAACCATATTCTAGTATTCACCCGTTACTTGTACTGTTGCGCAGCCAACACAAACATTGGCACCATTCCATACATCGCGCAATAGCACAGCTTCTAGATAAACCAACAAATCGACCAAAAAATCACAGTAAATAAGCTGTACTAAATAGGGTCTATGAAACAGGTTTAAGATTCGAGAGTCAGCTTCACCTGACTCTAACAAGTAACAACACAGATACAAAGTTCAGATCTCAGAAGATACAGAAAGTTCTGATAAACGGCAACGATAGATCACCAGGCTGCTTGGAGCCACACTGCATTTGTTTGTTTATATAACTAAAAAATTTGGCTTAGTTTTGTGGACTCTCAGAAGATTACCTGACCCAAAGCTAGAGCTGGTTAACCAAAGTATGGTTAGTCATCCTGCTCAACCTTTACGTTCTGCAGCTTTGAATCCAGCCCGTCTTCATCGTCATCATCATCCTTAGCATCTTCTTCATATTCTTCCTCATCATCAGGCTCGCCTTCAGGATCGTTCTCATCTAGTGGGCCCAGGACATCCAGCGAAGTCTTACCAGTCTTCAAAATGTCTTTCACCTCATCAATCCCTTCATCGGAGATGAAATTGCCATTGATGTTTAGTTGCACAAAATCAGGTTTATTGGCAACTGCCCGTGCAAAGCAGCGAGCGCCAACCCGCTGAAGCATGTTTGTGCTCACATCAAGTTCCTTCAGATCCATGTGGCCATCTTCCAATGATTGTGCAATAATCACAGCACCATGATCCTTGAGTTCATTCTCTGCCAAGGTCAGCTTCTTCAGTGACTGCATTGCTGCTAGGCATTCTGCTAAAGATGGGGCTGCTTTGGCATTTATTTCATTTCCAGCCAATTCAAGGACTTCCAGCTGAGGTGCTGACTGTTTGAGGGCATTGACAATTGCCACTGTACCCTTATTCTCAAGATTGAGGTCGCTGAGGTAAAGCTCAACAAGATCATGAAGCTTTGGAAGGGTTTTGCTGAGAGCGATGCCTGCATCAACACCGAACAAGTTGTCCCTAAGATCA
Organism: Echinochloa crus-galli; assembly: GCA_900205405.1. Lineage (NCBI taxonomy): Eukaryota > Viridiplantae > Streptophyta > Magnoliopsida > Poales > Poaceae > Echinochloa > Echinochloa crus-galli. The sequence goes on from OAMR01000526.1 coordinate 401,652, forward strand.
AGTTTCTTCAGATGTGTGCATGTCCCTAATGCCTCAGACAAAGCAACACCACCATCAGATCCTATCCTTGTTGCTGAGCACCTGAAACTCTCGAGATTTGGAGACCGTTTAACCATCTCAGCAACATAAACAGCACCCTCATCTCCAGTCATGTTGTTGTGGAAGTGGAGAATCTTAAGCTTCTCAGTTGAAGGAACAAGCTCAGATAGAGCTTTTGCAGCGTCCTCTGATATGCCATCGTTCATGACATAGAGTTCTTCCAGGTTTTCCTGTGACTTCAGAAGCTCACTGAATGCCCTGACACCCTTCTCACCCAATGCATTGTCTGAGATGTTCAGATATCTCAGTACAGAACCCTCTAGTGCTTTGGAGAATATGCGCATGACATCAAGGGCTTCGTCCTCAGGCCTTCCTGCAACAAAATCAGATATATCTACCTCCGTAAGCTGATTCTTAACTGACTCAAGAACAGGTCCAGCAACATTAGCAGCACCAATACCAAAGCTCCTGTTGCTAAAGCAAATCCTGTTATACAAGTTTCCTGGTTTAGTAAGTGGATTCAGCAGTTCCTTTGCTTCATCAGCCTCAATAAAATCACGCTTTCCACCAGATATATCTAACACAGTATCACGAGGCTCAAGAGGTGTATCGGCTACTGGTGCTTCTGCTTCTGCAGGAGTCCTTGGGCCTTTCTTAAGAACTTCCAGCATCATCTTGCTAGTTTCCTTAGCATAAAGCTGGACAGCAGAACTCCCATCACCATCAGGTTCCTTCTTAAAATGCTCATCCGCTGATGCAAAGCACAGCTGCTCAATCCTTTTAGCATTCTCATGAGCCTCTTCCTTGCCCAAAAGTCCATACTTGCGGGAAAATATGGACTCGGTGGACAGGTTGTTGGTCATCCTCTCTACAAGCATGAGGCGTGTGCTTTCACTTGGTGGCCACAGTTTAATGGAGAATGTCCTGGGCTGGAACTCTTGCGCGGTTGAATCCATGTGAAAAGCTTCGAACTCGACACAGCACCCTAAGTACAACATGAATACATATTAGCTTTGCTGTAATACCATAAAGATGCAGTACTGCCTGACTAGCCAAAAAAATAATATACCAACAATGTAGAACAAAAGAGTGTATTTCCGGGTCTCCTGGAGGAATCAAGCTATTGTACAGCTATAAGAAAAGGAATAAAACTAAGTATGGTGAATTGACTAAAGTCTACAGTACAGCACCAAAATCAATTCACTGAACAAAGATATAGGCTGACAAACATTTCGCTCAAGTGCTTTGCTTACAATCATCTGTATGAGACCAACATTTCATTTACTCATAAGAACAGGATAGAACTTTGCAAGTTCCATCAAAAGGAAAACAGAGAATGCCCCATGCTATTATGCTACCATCGCTGGTTTATGGGGACAAATATTCTCATAAAGCTATGCTACAAAATGTCTTACTGGACATATACAGCTCGAAAAATCAAAAGGCTACTAACAGAACTACTGAAGCTTATTCTATAAGCTCTATAAATTTAAGCTCATTCTATAAGCTACTTCTTGACTTATACAACTTGGACATATGTAAGCTCACGAAGTCACAATCTATTCTATTCTATACTTCAAAAGAACCAAGCTGCAAGCTACGAAAATTTTGAAGTCACCAAGTTAATCAGCCCCCAAAACAATTCATCGGCTTCAGAACATCAGTTTGGCTGAAACAACCAACACCTTTGGTTGGATCTCGACAAGAAGGTGAATCTACTCGGCCAAATAGGTTTCAGTTACCACCAGCAAAGGCCGTAGCCAGCTTTATAGATAAAGCAACTGAAAGATACTGGGATTACCAGTTTACAATGAAGTACAATCCGCCAGAGAGCGGCGTCCAACGGATCAAAAAAGGACCCTCTAGGCAACGCATCAGAGAAGAGCCAAGGCTACTCTAGATGCCCAACTTCAAGGGTTAAACGAACACAACACCATCTATCGGACCCGAACATCCGCGGAGGCTACGACTCAACCACCAACGGCTACAGGAGAGCCTCCAGACAACGCCTTCAGGAAGGCAAAGACGTGATTGCCCCAACGTTTGGTTTTCACCACAGAGAGCTTCCACGAACCGCCGTCGAGCGAGAACCTACAAACAACGCCCTCAAGAGGGAAAGCACACGCCGTTGCCCAACCCGACATGGGTCAAAGCTTACGCTTGAGGACCTCCACCCGACAAGCCGAGAGCACCTGGACCGATCCCACTCGCTTCCATCCACCGCCCACCATCACAGCCGTCGAAGCTCGTCCACTGAGTTCCATGTGCACCCGCTCGCAACACCCGACACCTCGGGAAGGTTTGGAGGCCTCTATTGCCTCCAAAGCTTCTGTCGTCCCCTCAATGGGATGACATCGTGCTTCGCAAAGTGAGAAAGAAAGCATGAACCCCGCGGCGGAAATTTGACGGCGCTACGGGGACAGCTTCGTTGACGACGCGGAAACGGAGGTGGTACCCCGACCATGGAGAAGCCGCAGGGATGGGTCAGGGCTGGGGCTGACGCCTCCTCAATGCCGCCACCATCGGAGAAGCGCCAAAGCCAGCCCAACCCAGACGGAAGCCACGGGCAAAAACTCAAGGCCAGACCGCCACCACGGCGGGAGCCGCTGCCTAGGCCGCCGCCCGTTCCCCGGTCATCACCGACGGTCGGGACGCAGACCTAGGGGCAGCCCCCCAGATCCACCGCCCCGAAGGCAGGGCCTGCACCTCCGCGCCGCCGCTGGACACCGCCGCTGGGGCCGCGAGCCACCGGGTCGCAAGGACGCCTCTATTGCGACCTGCAGCCCCGACCGCCGTGAGCCCTGTCCGGACTCGGCCGTCCGCCCCGGGCATCACGCGCCGCGCGACCGGACGGGATCGAGCGTTGATTCAAACAGATGCCGCATAACAGAACTAAGCCACTCAGGGCAGCGGATCCAATGAATCTATGACTTCCTTACCGGCAAAACGAGAAAACGGCACAAGCCCGGATGGATCTTCCCCCCAAGCCGCTCCACAAGCAGATGAATCCCCGCGAGATGCTCAACTTCGGAGGAACGAGGCTGTGCGTGCGTGCTCGACGGAGAGGCGTTGCCCGGGTTTCGCTGGGAGGAAGCAAACGCCGACCTGTGGCGGGAGGGGAAGGCCGAAGGGGGGAAGGGGGGCGTTTTCGAAATTTAGGCCCCGTTTGGGACATGGGAATTTCACGGGAAATTTGGAGGAATACTTCCGGAGGAAAGGAATGGCATGCTGCCGTTTGGAACAAAGGAAAGCTGAGTTCCTTTCCGTTCCTCCGGAAAGGAAACACTCGATAAGCAAAACACAGGAAATAAAACATCTACTCCGATCTAAGGGAATGCATCTTTGCTTGCTCTCTCGCTCATGCTGTGCTGCTCGCTTCTGTTCCCGCGCACCATGGCTTGAGCACTGTAGAAAATTTTCCTCAAGGACTCACCTTTCCCATAGATGTACCCAGTCCTGAAACTCTCGATTTGGGCAACTATACTGCAATCAAGATAATGGAGAGAGTGGAGGGCGTCCGATTTTAACAACCCACTACAGAGAATATGGCCAGATGCCAAGGATTTGGCCGGCGTGTTGCTGTATAGGAGAGAGAGACATAGAGAAATAGGAGCAGGAGGAACATCTCACAGTAAGAAGCGCGCTGGCTAGGAGTCTTGGAGATAACTACATTACATTATGGGCATCATACTACGTGTACTAATTTATAATTTGAGTAGAAACCACTACAAAAGAATAACTATCAAATGACTATTTTTTTAGGAAAAACAAATGACCAAATTCTTTTATACTGAATAACCAATTAATAAGCATATAAATTATCACTAAAGAAACAAAATAATGTAAAAATACATTTTTCTCCTAAATATTAAAGTGTTTTGCCTCTTAGAGACATGTGATGATGCAATTTATATCCTGCGATCCAAACACCTCGAATTTTCCATTCCTTTGTTTTAGAATCCTGTAGTTTTCTAGCTTTCCCTTCCTCTCGTTCCTGCGTTTTTTCCTATTCCTGTGTTTTGCAATCCTTTGTTCCAAACAGGCCTTAGGCGTTCAGGGGCGCGGGGCGGCGAAGACGTGAGCACGTGGCGGCGGATCTTGGTTTCCTTTTCAAATTTTACCGTTCAGGTTTCGAAGAGTTTGGGTTTCCCACGTTCGTCGTGACGTGTGTACGAGTTTTGAAAAGTTGTTCTAGGGCTCTGGCGTGATCGCAATTTGAAACATACTGTTTCCATAAACTCTTGTTGAGACCAAGAGCATATGATCAGATGCTTGCAATATGTCATAAGACTGACGTAGCTGATCGCGGATAATTAATGAAAACTTACGGCATTGTACAGATGCTTCGAAATCAGCAAAGATACATTGTTCCTCTTGAACTTGCAGTGATCTTTTCCATTTTATAACTTCAGGGCTTTTGGAGTTTTGAGACCCTGAAGCACCATTAAGATGGACCAAACCGTGCCCGGCACAAATTCAGCACAGGATTAAGCATTGGCACTGAAAAGGAAAAGAAAAAAAATACAGGAGCTACTCCTTTCCATACGCTGTGCTATTTGACAAACCCCGGATCATCAGGTCCTTTGTAGTTCGCTTTGCTCCATGTTCTTTTCTGCTCATCAAAACTGCCAACAATAGCAGATTGCTCCTTGGTAGAAAGCAACTTGGCAAGTTCAGTGTAGTAAGCGTCTGAATCGAGACGATCTAATACTTTCACTAGCTTTCCATTTGTCTCGTCAAGGATAGTTTGGCCATCCATGCTCACATGACCAGAGCCAACACTGATGGCCTTTTCAGTGATCGAGTAGTTCAGCTGCGACTGCTGAACCAAGAACATCGAGCCAAGGAGCTCCCCAAGGAACATTTCCTGCAATTTGTGGAGAAAGAAAAGAAGACATCGCAAATGTTGCTAATATCAAGCCTGTGATTTAAATATGTACTGATAAGTCTTAGCAGACATAGATACTTTCACGTATTGACACTTAATAAATGAAGCAGGATGCGACAATGTTTAGTACTGCTGAATCAAGGATGATGACTGCTTTATTATGCTAGATGAAATAATTAGCAAAAAGTTTCCTGTGCATTAGCCACCATGTGTACTATGTATAATGATACTATCTATGTCTGGTTATTTGACTGATTTTCTTGTGCACTAGTCCTATCATCCCATGGCAGTTAGAAGGAAATAATTGTAAAGACAACTCACAATGTGACTGTATGCCTGGTGTTTCTTTTGCAGCTTTTGCATCAACAACAGCAATCGGTACACGAACGACGATTCAGGAGTCTTCTCAGCAGCACGTAGTGATTTTAGGACTTTTCCAAAAGAAGACACCTGGCGCTGAGCTCTCAGAGGAATGACGGTGATGCCTAAACTAGATTCTACAACTGTCTTGGCAGCTTTAGGGTCAAGAAAGAAATTGAACTCAGCAAACTTATTTGATGGCACAGTAAATAGATTGCCTTCTTCTCCTCCATAAACCAATTGACTGCCGACTATATAAATTTGCTGTGCCCAATTAAAAATAGAGCACATAAAAAAATTGCAACTTATTCTTAACAATATCAACAGAAGGCAATAAATTATTCTTGAGAAGCTTGTGAGTTGTATTGTTTTTTTAGTTTAAAAATAATATAGCTCACAAGCTTTTGAAAGTAGCTTACTAACCTCAATCACTGATTTTGCTTTTGTGTCAGATAGAATGATGTTAGCGATGTTTGTCAAAGGACCATTGGTCAGGACATATATCTTGTCAGTTGGTTCAAGCTCTGCTGTAATCTGTTGCCAAACTTCGAACGCCAATGGCTGTCTGAGCTCAGGGTGAGCAGTGTCCCTTGGAGCACCATATTTCATTGAATTTTCTGCTGTGTACCTGTTTTTTTTGTTAAAGATAGAGATTAGATACCTGATTTCTCTTGCAACAAAAAAAGATCCTTCATTTTCAACATCTACGCCATACTTTAAATGGTCATATACACCTGTGCCTATCCATGTATCGGCGTTGAAGCCATTCATTTGTACCTTCTGGGGCTTCTGGGCAACATCCGGGCTAGTCCAAAAAGTGTGTCAGTGTCAAGGCGACCCCCAGAACCATGTGGTATGGCCTTGACGTATTCGCACCCAAGCTCACGGGCTCCTAATGCAGTGATACTACCAAGTCCTACTGGAATGTCATCACGCCCCATCATATGAAGAACATCATAGATAACATCTATTGTTGCAGGATTTGACCAGCCATTGCCACTTACTAGTATTCCCTGCATATGAAAGAACACATTTATATAAAAAACTTTACATATTTTCCTTTAAGTTTTTTCATGAATTAATCAGAAAGGAAGACAAGGACACATGGTTCTGACCTTGAGGTCAATTGCTTCTATATTTGCTTTCAGGAGGCACAGGAGAGCAATAAAATCACCTGGACTCATGTCCATGTCGAATATGACAGGCATTCCTCTCATCCGATTTCTGAAATCAGGTTTGTACATAACCTCTTTATAGTGAGCGAACTGGTTGGTGAAGTTGAAGTGGACAGAGTGTGCAGGACGATTCAGCACCTGTATGAGATTAGGAGAAAGGATTCCTTAGATATAGAATATCTTACTGCAAGGAAATTTTTCTTGCTCCATTCTTCTTGTCCTCGTATCACTAGTACAAATTTATCATGTACAGATTCAGGTCCACAACACAAATCAGTTTTTCTCAATAATCTTCAACCATTATTTTCTAGACATGCTACAAAATCTAACAGGTAACAATAATTTAAAATGGCATACATGAGCATGAATAAAGCAGAAGATTTAACTAAAATTAGACTAGCACTAGAGAAATAAATACCTCAAGGAAGTTGTTGAAGAACTCTCTATCAAGCGGGCTGTTCGCATTTCTATTAGGTTTTGCCTTCACCGCGACAAGTGCAGCAACCGAGTCAGGACCTTGCCTTTCTTTGGTGTATCCATCCTGGTAAATATTCAGGCCTATCATGTTATCTATCATCATGACTCCCAGGTCTACATGACTATAAATGCATATAAGAACAGCCTTTGAATCTTTACCAGCAAATGGTTATAATGTTTATGTAACATATTTCCATTTCTGAATTGAAGTTACCTACCTGGCATTTCCCTTTAATACTCCCCTTCATAACACAAAATGGATCATCGAGCCCAGTCAGAACATGACCACTATGTACGCCACCCTCCAGTAAGTTGAATTTTGGCCTCGCACGGCCATCGAAGAATGGATTTGATCCATCATGAACACCATGTGGTTCATTAGATGTAACGACAGTTATGTTCATCACTTCCATCTCAGCAAAATCATTCTCACCATTTGGTCTCTCACCATTGCGCATAATTGACAGCGCCACACCAGTCATGAAGGAATCCCACATAAAGTAATTCTGCAATCATCTAAACAAAATGAAGCTAAACCAGCAAACAATGAATGCATTCAGAAAATAATATAACTTACTGTGTAGAATTGGTTGTCAGACCAAGTATCTCGAGCAATCTTCAGAGATTGGAAGCAGTATTTCGCCTCATAAGTGTTCTGCTTTTGCTCAAATGCATTAAAGAAGCTCTCAGTGATTGGTACCGTGTTGGTTGCATCAAGAGGCACGAGGGTCATAGGAATACCAGAATGAAAAACCTGTAAACCAAATGAAGAGATAAGCTTCAGAGGCTATGGTCTGATTACGGGAAAAAAGCTGTGTGCAGGCAAGTTACCTGATATGCACCAAAAGGGTCCCCAAATATGTTGAACTCAGCATATGGATCTTTGTTGTAAGCGGTAAACATGTTACCATGGTCTTCACATTGTTGAGGCATACACGAGATGCTGCTCTCAGGGCAGCAACCAGTGGGGTTGTGTGATCGCACACCGCCACCCATTATGTAAATGTGCTCCACATTTTTCCTCAGATGAGGATTGTTCATGAGGAAAAGTGCAAAGTTAGTGTGTGTCCCCATTAGGAAGACAGTCGTTGGCCCAGCAGATATGGTATCAATCATCATCTGTTGAGTAGTTGGTTGTTGAAGAGGGAAGTATCTCCGGCTGCCCTGATTCAAGAACCAAAAAGGAGTAGAAAAATTGTAATGCTTTATGGTCTGAGCTTTCTGCACTAACCTACAACAAAATTTGGTGATCATGAATGGACATTTCTCTGAGTTATGTACCTGAGGAAGAAATGCTCGTCTGATTCCATAGTTGGTGTTGACATCCAACCGGCCATTCCTTCCCTGTGGAATCGTTTGTCGGTACCGACACCCTCCCACTGTTGACATTCCCTGAAAAATTACAGTCATACATAAAATTACTGAAGAACTGAATTCCATGGCAAAAAAAAGTGATCTAGCATTCTGTGTGCAGAGGTGGACAGGAGAATTGGTAACAGAGCCAGGTTTCAGGGAAAGGAAAAAAACAATTTGTTTATAGAGCATAGTCTACTGCACCTGCTCAATTATAGCGAAATAACCACCAACATTGGGATAAATCCTACCATCATCTGATATACACTGTACAGCTATAAGAAAAGGAATAAAACTAAGTATGGTGAATTGACTAAAGTCTACAGTACAGCACCAAAATCAATTCACTGAACAAAGATATAGGCTGACAAACATTTCGCTCAAGTGCTTTGCTTACAATCATCTGTATGAGACCAACATTTCATTTACTCATAAGAACAGGATAGAACTTTGCAAGTTCCATCAAAAGGAAAACAGAGAATGCCCCATGCTATTATGCTACCATCGCTTGTTTATGGGGACAAATATTCTCATACAGCTATGCTACAAAATGTCTTACTGGAC
>OAMR01000526.1:421074-431979 GCA_900205405.1 Echinochloa crus-galli
GCTCCTGCATTTTACATAGCACTTTCTGAGCGCTCAACGAAACTATAATAATATGATACTTGCGAGAAGGCGAGAGGACAAGGACACCACCATTTTTAAGTCGCTCCAACTTCCATAGATCGTCGCCAAGCAGCCAGCTACATGGCGTCGAGATGCTCATCGACCGAGAATGAAGGCAACTCCATGGCAAGAGGAGGCGGCAGGAGCATGTAGGTGCGGACGCCGTCGCGCCGTCCGGTCCCCATCCGTGTCACGAACTCCCAACGGGCGATCGTGAGGAGAAACGGTCATCGGTGCTTCTCGGGCGCTAGGCTAGCACTAGCAGCGTGATGAGTAGCCGGAGTGGCGGGGCCGGCGGCCGGCCGCGCCGTGCCACCCCCGACGGCGGCTACCGTTACGGAGTGGGCCGGGCCGTGCAGGCATCAAGCCAATTCAGGTTGGCCCCAATGAGGCTTTTCGCTTTTGGGCTTCTTTGGGATACCCTAGGGAAAGAAAAACCTAAAAATATCCTATACGGAGTAGTTTATTTGTGAACTTCTATGCGTGAATTCAAAAGCTAACGGAACTAACGAAAAAACGGAACGCAATCCACCCCAACTAAAGTTTAAAGTTTAGTCAACCAAGGCCATTCTCAGTGAAGATTTCATCAGCATTAAATACTGTGCCATGTCAGCTTTTTTGGTGATGTGGTAAATAATAAATGAAGAGAGATGAATTGAGTTTCATGGTGGTGAAATCATGTATACACTATTTTCAAGAGAGTCCGTGTCCTGCATGTAGTCTTGAAAACAACAAATAAGGTCAGCTCAGTGCAGGCATTTCATCGCACAGTTACCTAGACTAGAAACTGCTCCTGCATTTTACATAGCACTTTCTGAGCGCTCAACGAAACTATAATAATATGATACTTGCGAGAAGGCGAGAGGACAAGGACACCACCATTTTTAAGTCGCTCCAACTTCCATAGATCGTCGCCAAGCAGCCAGCTACATGGCGTCGAGATGCTCATCGACCGAGAATGAAGGCAACTCCATGGCAAGAGGAGGCGGCAGGAGCATGTAGGTGCGGACGCCGTCGCGCCGTCCGGTCCCCATCCGTGTCACGAACTCCCAACGGGCGATCGTGAGGAGAAACGGTCATCGGTGCTTCTCGGGCGCTAGGCTAGCACTAGCAGCGTGATGAGTAGCCGGAGTGGCGGGGCCGGCGGCCGGCCGCGCCGTGCCACCCCCGACGGCGGCTACCGTTACGGAGTGGGCCGGGCCGTGCAGGCATCAAGCCAATTCAGGTTGGCCCCAATGAGGCTTTTCGCTTTTGGGCTTCTTTGGGATACCCTAGGGAAAGAAAAACCTAAAAATATCCTATACGGAGTAGTTTATTTGTGAACTTCTATGCGTGAATTCAAAAGCTAACGGAACTAACGAAAAAACGGAACGCAATCCACCCCAACTAAAGTTTAAAGTTTAGTCAACCAAGGCCATTCTCAGTGAAGATTTCATCAGCATTAAATACTGTGCCATGTCAGCTTTTTTGGTGATGTGGTAAATAATAAATGAAGAGAGATGAATTGAGTTTCATGGTGGTGAAATCATGTATACACTATTTTCAAGAGAGTCCGTGTCCTGCATGTAGTCTTGAAAACAACAAATAAGGTCAGTCTCAGTGCAGCATTTCATCGCACAGTTACCTAGACTAGAAACTAGGTAACTGTGCCAGATGAGTTTCATGATGAAGGTAACTGTGCCAGATGAGTTTCATGATGATGAAACTCCTCTCACATTCCATGAAACTCTCCACTCTCTCCTCTGCCTAGGGGTGGGCATTCGGTCTATTCGGTCATTTCGATTCGGTCTATTCGGTTTCGGTTATTTCGGGTTTTTGGAAAAGTGAGGACCGAAGTTTTAAAAAGTAAAATAGGAACCGAACCCGAATAGACCGATTATTTTGGTTCGGTCTATCCGGTCAACCGAATTACCCGAATTTTCATAGATATCCTTGTCACCTCGCAAAACTCTATGATAGAAATTCAAATTCCCAACTAATTTTAAGTCCATGGATTTAACCACTACTCAATGAAAGCAAGTAACTAACAAGTTTATGAAAAAAAGTTTGAAATAGTTTAAAACACAAAGGTGTAACATTCATAGTCTAAACCAAAATACGTAAATATATTGAATTTCGGGTTATTCGGTCTATTCGGGTTATAGACCATAGGAACCGAAACCGAACCCGAACTTTCAATTATAAAATTATCCGGACCGAACCTGAAACCCGAAACCCGAATAGACCGACAATTCGGGTAATTTGGGTTCGGTTCGGTTTTCGGGTTTCGGGTTCAAAGTGCCCACCCCTACCTCTGCCACATCAGCACATTAAATGCCATGAAACTCCTATGAAACACCCACTGAGACTAGCTTAATGAAACTTTACATTGAAAGGGGGCTATTTTAACTACGAATTAAATGAACTTTTACTTATGTGGTATCCTTGGAAACATAAATATGAAACGCCATTGAGAATGCCCTAATTGCTAGAGCTAAATTTTAGCTAGCTAAAACTTTAGCATCTAAATTTTAGCTTAGACCGTTTGGATCCTCCAACTAATTGGAATAGTTGGACTATACTACCCTTAATGACAATAATAAAAAACAGGATGGTGGCTGCATTAATATTAGGAGAGGCAATTATGTCTTTAAGTATGTTTTAGCTGGGTTCAACCAGTTAGAGAAATCGTACACTTTTTATCATATAGCTAGAATTAGTTGAGTTTTAGCTGTCCTGTTTGGATCCTAACAGTTAAAGTCTAGCTGATAGATGCAAACGGGCCCTAGCTGAAATAATCTTGGCAAAAAACGGGTTGTAGCGCGCCATACGACGGACTTTTGCAGTATGCACAAATGATCACATTGCCACGTCATATGCGATCTCCTATCCGCACGCGCAGCCATGGACGCGAGGTGCGCATAGTAGGCCAGCGGCGTTGCAAGAGCCGCATGCATCAATGCATGTACTGACGCAAGCGTGTTGCTTTTACTCTTTTTTCTCCTGGTTCCCATTTCCGTCTTTTTCTTATCGAAAAGGTTCGTCGTGGGTTGCGTAATTTTCCTTTTCCACACCGAAAGGAGACGCGTCCATTCCATCCCTCAACATGCGTATTTTTCTAATGAGCGATAGAGGCAAGAGATGCATATGTTCAATCTCAAGAGTGAATAAATACAGGGGATCGAGTAACCAAAGATAAGAGAGCCTAATATCGTGGACAAAGAATGTGTGACGTGATCAGAATGCTCTTGAAAACAATAAACTATGGTGCAAGAAATTCTGGTTTTTGTTGGACATGCGCGTATGGCATGGCATTTTCTTGAAAGCAACAAAAGTAACCAAAAAAAAAGGGAACAATCCATGTACAGGCGGCAAAGAAAAGCTGCAATTAATACTCGGCTATATTTAGCTCTCCAATTTTCACTGTCAAAAGAACAGGCAATGACTCGATCCTATATACTGACTGCTATACTGACAGTGATAGTATTAATAGGATTTTTTCACTTGAACCAGCAGTAAAAAGGCATTATTATCACTACCGTCAGTTTTTCAGGGCCAAACATTTCGGTCATCCGTTCAACCGAGTGAACCGACAATGTATGTATTAGAGCATCTAGGCAAGTTAAATTATTTTCTAAAGTTAAATTTAGTTATTATTTAGAAAAAAATATTTTATCTTGTTAGCCATCTTTACAGACTCGGTTGGATTAGTCAAATCTATTTTTTTAAAGAATAGCTAAATCAGTAAACGATCACAAAACACAAGAATCCTCACATGACTGGAACCACCAGGTAGTCGAAGAAAACACACGCCCGGCCTGTTATTCTTCGTCATTTCGGCCATTATATTCGAGCTAATTATTCCCATTCCAACACCCACTTACTGCAACAATTAAACCATAGTCTATTCTCAAGTACAAGGCCTTTTTGTTTTTCCGCAACGCGCAAAAGGCCAACCGGTTTGTGTTATCCGGCTCGGAAAGCGCAGCGCTCCGGGACAAAAAGCGCGCGGCGACGACGGGAACCGCGCACCTTCCTCGTCCGCTATTGCCGTCCACGTCGCGATCACCTCGCCGGGACGGGACGAGCGAGGAAAGCGGTGGCCGGAGCGGAGTGACGACTGACGACGCCCCGGAGCCGGAGCCTCGGACAATGGATGGAAGCGCTCAAGCATATGCATATCAATGGCGAGAGCACGGCAGGAACTCGACGGATTCTAGGCCAGCCGGAACGGAATCCCCTTGGACCTTGACGAGGTAAATAAAGGAATCGACTGCCGTGCACTGGCATCAACGCTAGTCGCTAGCTAATAATCTACTGCCGCTTCTGTTGTTCTGTGTCGTCCTTTCCCAGGAGTGGAAAAGAGCGAGGCATGCGGAATAAGTTTGGGAACTCTAGCTGATCTTGAATGCATGCAAAAATATTTGAAGCAGGGGAGATCAGATCAGTATAGCTGATCGATTTCATCACGCGCGTACCTTGAGGTCGAACTCGGAGCGGTCGTGCTTGAGCAGGTAGAGGATGGCGAAGATGTCGTCCGTGTCGACGTCCGTGTCCACGAGGATGCGCCGCGGCCGAGTCCCGGACGCGGTGCCGGTCCCGCCCGCCGCCGCTGCCCCCATCATCATCATCAGGAGCATGATCGGCACCACCACCGTCACCATTATTCGAACCCGCTAGCTTATCCCCAAGGAGGCTCCAACTCTTCTCCTCTGTGGCCGTAACCAGATGAGTGATCTATGCAAAGGTGAAGTGGTAGCTACTGATCGGGACTCAGGCACTCAGCTGTGGAAGCTTGCTTTGGCTGGCCGTTCCGTAGTACGGGGAGGGAAGGGAGACGAGCAACGTGTTAAATAGGAGATAGGATGAGTGCGAGTTAAAAATGGAAATGCTTGACGCATTGACCGGCCGGCCCAGGATCGATGCCCCTATTGTGAGTGTGCCATGCCGCATGCACTTGTTGCATTGCACCGGTGACCGGCGTGCGCATGGGCATGGTGTGCGTGGGCCGTGGGGTCAACAAATAAACACGATGCAACGCAACCGGACCGGTGTGTGCGTTGTTCTGATTCCCTGCCCACACACATGCTTGGGACATCGGGACGGGAAGGATTAGCTGCAGGCAATGATTAAATTATGTGGGTGATTGTTAGCGTAACACCTAGAGAGAGAGCATGGGATTAAGGGCAGTCCCAACCCAAAATATTAGACATGATTTCCATAACCTCCACATCATCAAGAAACTAGTAGTAGACAATACACTCCCAATGCAAACACCACTCTTCCACCTTTTAATTTAATGCTAGTTCTCTCACATCTTGTCTTGGATGGTGTGTAGACATCATGTCTCATGCAAGACCCGGTTTCCTTCTCTTTCTTCATTTATTCACTTGCCACGTCATCTTTCATCCTAGGTGGCAGTCCATTTAATACTATGGACACCATCCTAATCACTGGGTTGGGACTGCCCTAATTCCGTGGGTTAACGCGCATGGATAAAGGCAAGAATTTAGTCCGCGTACTTCAGTGCGGAGCGGGGTTGCAAACTTGCAAACAAATGGCAAAATGGATTACCTGTATCCTGTGGACGGCCCACCCCAGAGTAGAAATAAATTAAGCGTTTTGCTAAGACCTGCCGGTGGGTGGAGCCAGCCAACGGAGCCACCGGTGTGATCTCTAATATAATCTTACAGAGACGGTCTTACAGAGACGAGCAATAATGCTAGCTAAATTTAAAAAGTGAGAGGCTAACTAAAAAATAAAAAACTTTCTAAAAATAGAGGTGAATCAATAGATTCTCTAAAACTGAACTCTCTATATACTCAATGTTAGTAGGGCCCACATGTCATACACTATCTCCTTCCTTCTCCCATCTCCCGGCCTACTCTGCCGCGAACGCCTCCCGTCACCATGTTCGCCCAGCTCCCCTGTTCCGCGCCAGCCATCGGCGTCCGCCGTTGCAACCTCACCACCCGGAGCACCTTCTTCCTCGACCACTCCGCCTCCCTCCCACCCCGGCCGCCGTCGATGAGACGCCACGGCTCGAGCTCGCTGCCGGGAAGGGCTTGCGCTCCAATCTGCACAGTCGTGTGGCCGCACGACATCCTCGTCAGCCCACTCGCCGCCCGTCCGTCGCGCTCGCCGCAACACTCGTCGGAGCGCCCTCTCACACAGTTGCGTCGCTGCCCAGCCGCCACGCTCGTCGCCCGGTCGCCGCGCTCGCCGCCCCACTGACCGGAGCGCCCTCTCGCGCACTCGCGCTGCCGCCCGGCCACCACGCTCGTCGCCTTGCCGCCGCGCTCGCCGCCACACTTGCCGGCACGCCCGCCCGCGTAGTCGCGTAGCCGCCCGATGTCCTCGCCGACCCGCTCAAGCCACAGTCGGACCGTCCTGCTCGCCGGCGTCTGCGTCGCCGCCCGGCTGTCTTGCTCGCCGGCGCGCGCGCCCACGCACTTGCGTAGCCGCACCGTCGCTCTACTCGCGCAGTTGCCTTCTTGCCCGCCGTCGGTGTGCCAGCTCGTCCCCCCTCTACTCCAGAGACGGGCTCGACTTTGATGGGCAGCCGGCGGCCTCGTGGACATCCACCAGAACCCTCACCTGCACCGATGTACTCCTCCAACCTCGAAGCTCCCCCACCGCTCGCCCCAGCACCACCGTCGCCGCCGGCTTGAGCGCCGCCGCCGATTTGGCACCCGGCGGCTCCAACTCCGGCGCCCCCATCTCCGATGGCTTCAGTTCGACGCCCGCTATCCGGTTTCCCCAGCCGCTGATGAACGGGGACACGGCGGCTGGTGCTTGGCGGCGGCGAAGGCGGCGCGTCCGGAGCAGAATTGGCGCGAGGGTCCGCAGAGCGGGCGAGCGAGGATGGCGAGTCGAGGCGCTCGGCAAAGATAACGAGCGGAGGGAGGCGGATGGCGAGGGAGATAACGAGCGGAGGTAAATAGCTAGTCTGTTGGATCGGTATTTTGCTGCATTTTCTTTTTTTAGCGAGTAGAACCGGTTTACCGAGGCTTTGAAGTTGCTCTTAGACGCTGGTGTCAACTTCATAAATAAATAGTACACAATAATAATTTTCTTTTAATTTTGCAAAAGCCATCGATATATGTAGGATTCTGTTTGGAACAGCTTAAATAACATTTATAGCTAATTTAATTAAAAACTACCCGTCAAATAATGTGTTTTTGCAGCTTTTTTTGCCACATTGATCTTCACCGTCCTCATTTAGATAACTAATATAAAAAGCTGGGTCAGGCTCTTAGAAAAGCATTTCGAATGGTGGGTCAGGCTCGTTTCTTAGAAAATCATAACTTTTTTTGAGAATTTATTAGAAAAGCATAACTAAAAAGCTGGGTCAGCCGAATCGTCCTCATTTAAACCAACATTGATAATCTTGCTGTTGGTATGGTGGGCTTGTTGATTTAAACGGATCCATAAAAAGCAAGGAGTTCGAACTGGGCCGGCCTGTCGAACGGGCGCAAGTGCACAACACAGAGAGCGAGAAATTTGCATTTTCGCATATGCCTGCACACAAGCTGTTCCGATCAAAGAAAGGAATGGTAGCGCCAGATGTTTTTCTCATTCCATTAGCCACATCAATGCCTCGCCCTTGGTTCAACACTCTCATTTGTCGATTCCTAGCGTTAACAAATTCTTGCATTTCTCTATTCCCTAATTTTTTAAGGGCATGTTTGGATCCACCAGCTAATTGCTAGCTAGCTAATTTAGCTGTGGTGAATCCAAACATAATGAACTAATTCTCAGCTAACGCCTCTTTTATTAGCTAAATATCAACTATCCAATTAATTGATCTAGCTTAACTAATTTCAGTTAATCAGTTAATAAATTAACTGGGTAGATCCAAACAGGACCTAAGTTAAGTTAGGATGACAAAGGTGCATAAGGTGGCGCTCGGAGTAGGGCCCAATTCTATCCACCACTGTATCACCAAGTCGCTGGCACTTCCAGCGTTCATAAGTCCCTCATCTCCTAGCTTATCTACTCTCGTCTTAGGATGTGTTTAATTCCCGTGAAAAGATGGTCAAAAAATTACATCAGACACTATAGCGCACTTTGACTTTTTCGTTTATTTGTGATAATTATTGTCCTACCATGACCTAAATAGGCTCAAAAGATTCGTCTCGTCGTGTATATCAAAACTATGTAATTAGTTTTTTATTTATTTACGTTTGATGCTCCATGTATGAGGAGAGATATTCAGTGTGATGGTGAATAGTGAAGTTTTAGGTTGGAATTTTATGAACTAAACACAGTCTTAGCCGAGACTATACGAGCAATCCTACCTTGCTACCTAGCACTCGGTCCTATGTGGCACGAACGGTATTGGCAAATAAAGTACGTAGGATGGGGAATTCACACGGTATGGAGGCGCTAGGAATGATCGAGTATTGCATACTTGCAGGACAGCCTCACACCCCCGAACAGAAATCATCCAATGAATGAAAGAAATGAAGCACAATCTCGTACTGTATATAATAATACTACAACAGTACTCTACCCAGGACGACGAATTAGAACTCGGAAGCAAAAATAGGCTATACCATCACTATCATAAACACTACACCGATCGTCGAAGATCAAAACGCGAAAGCCACCGTCTACCACAGCTTCGATCTCGCCGGCGCGTGCCACCACAGACATGTCAATCCTGCACCAGAAATGAACCGGCAAACAACCTCGATCAGCAAGTACCAGAAAATGAATGACGGAGCAGCCTGCGTGAACCATCATAGCAAATTGATCGTGCAAGCACGGTGGCGGTTTTTTTTTTGTTACCTGAGGCGAGGACGGCCCAGGGAAGCGCGCGCGTGGAAGGGGCGGCGGCGCCCGACGACGCCGCCGCCGCGTCGGCGGACGAGTCGCAGTTGGAGGTGGAGTTCCAGTCCCCGCACAGGCACAGGTCGGCGTGGCTCTCCATGTCGTGGCCGCACGCCCCGCCCGTGGCGCGGCACGCGCCGCAGAACCCGCGGTTGGACTCGGGCAGCGCCCACGACGCCCGGATCCCGTACTCCCACCCGGCGGCGCCGCCCGGCGCGCGCACGGGCGCGAGGCTGTACGTGCTGCTGTACCCCTCGCACTCCAGCCGGGACACGTTCACCGCCCGGATCGCGGACCAGGGCACCGCGCAGCACTCGGGCGGCGTGCCCGCGCCCGCGCCCGCTGCGTCGCCGTACGCGGCGTCGCCCGGCCTGGTCGCCCGCCGCCCGCCGGCGCCGGCGTAGTAGTCGTCCCACGCGGGGCAGCCGAGGTAGTCCCCGCACCCCATCCCGGACACGTTCCGGCACGGGAGGTGCCGGTCGGGGAAGCCCTGGAAGAGCGGCGAGGTGGCGCGGCAGCCCAGGAGGAGGAACACGTTCTCCGGGTCGGGCGACAGGTACGTCTCCCGCCAGGGCTCCAGGACGAAGCCGTTTCCACGGCCCGCCGGGGTGCGGTCGAGCGCGCGGCAGTCGGACATGGCCGGGTCGTGCAGGGTGAGGCCGCGGTAGGCGTAGTCGACGTCGAGGACGCGGTAGGAGCCCGAGGGGAGGTGCAGCATCAGCGCGCCGTTGATGCAGAAGAGCAGGTCGCGGAGCCCCGCGTGGCCGCACCCGGGGTGGAGCGCGAACGGGTAGTCCACCGTGATGTTGCCGCAGAAGGACCGGCACGTCGTGATCGGGACGTTGGCGGCGGCGGCGGTGCACGCGCATAGGACGAGCAAGGCGGCCAGCAGGCACGAACGCGGCGGTGCCATTGCCCCCGTGCGCGCGCAATGCAGGTGAAACCGTGAAGTTGAGAGTGTGTCAAGAACTGAAAGCAAATTGATCGTGCAAGCACGGTGGCGGTTTTTTTTTTGTTACCTGAGGCGAGGACGGCCCAGGGAAGCGCGCGCGTGGAAGGGGCCGGCGGCCCGACGACGCCGCCGCCGCGTCGGCGGACGAGTCGCAGTTGGAGGTGGAGTTCCAGTCCCCGCACAGGCACAGGTCGGCGTGGCTCTCCATGTCGTGGCCGCACGCCCCGCCCGTGGCGCGGCACGCGCCGCAGAACCCGCGGTTGGACTCGGGCAGCGCCCACGACGCCCGGATCCCGTACTCCCACCCGGCGGCGCCGCCCGGCGCGCGCACGGGCGCGAGGCTGTACGTGCTGCTGTACCCCTCGCACTCCAGCCGGGACACGTTCACCGCCCGGATCGCGGACCAGGGCACCGCGCAGCACTCGGGCGGCGCGCCCGCGCCCGCTGCGTCGCCGTACGCGGCGTCGCCCGGCGTGGTCGCCCGCCGGCCCCCGCCGGCGCCGGCGTAGTAGTCGTCCCACGCGGGGCAGCCGAGGTAGTCCCCGCACCCCATCCCGGACACGTTCCGGCACGGGAGGTGCCGGTCGGGGAAGCCCTGGAAGAGCGGCGAGGTGGCGCGGCAGCCCAGGAGGAGGAACACGTTCTCCGGGTCGGGCGACAGGTACGTCTCCCGCCAGGGCTCCAGGACGAAGCCGTTTCCACGGCCCGCCGGGGTGCGGTCGAGCGCGCGGCAGTCGGACATGGCCGGGTCGTGCAGGGTGAGGCCGCGGTAGGCGTAGTCGACGTCGAGGACGCGGTAGGAGCCCGAGGGGAGGTGCAGCATCAGCGCGCCGTTGATGCAGAAGAGCAGGTCGCGGAGCCCCGCGTGGCCGCACCCGGGGTGGAGCGCGAACGGGTAGTCCACCGTGATGTTGCCGCAGAAGGACCGGCACGTCGTGATCGGGACGTTGGCGGCGGCGGCGGTGCACGCGCATAGGACGAGCAAGGCGGCCAGCAGGCACGAACGCGGCGGTGCCATTGCCCCCGTGCGCGCGCAATGCAGGTGAAACCGTGAAGTTGAGAGTGTGTCAAGAACTGAA
>OAMR01000526.1:433245-453837 GCA_900205405.1 Echinochloa crus-galli
ACTGTAGCATTGCATTGTCTAATCATGGTGTAATTAGGCTTAATAGATTCGTCTCGTAAATTACTCCTCGTTTATGTCACGAGTTTAGAAAACAAACGGGCTAGTTAGCCGAGACAGACTATGCGAGCAGTCCTAGCACTCGGTCCTACGTGCCACGAACGGTATTGACAAATGAAGTAGGATGGGGAATCCACACAGTATGTAGGCGCTAGGAATGATCGAGTATTGCATACTGCAGACAGCCTCACAACCCCCAACAGAAATCATCCAATGAATTAAAAAAATGAAGCACAATCTCGTACAGTCGTACTGTATACGATAATACTACAACAGTACTCTACCCAGTAGTACGACGAACTGGAACTTTGGAAGCAAAAATAGGCTATACCATCACCATCATAAACACTACACCGATCCTCCAAGATCAAAACGGGAAGCCACCATCTACCACAGTTTCGATCTCGCCGGCGCGTGCCACCACAGAGATGTCAATCCTGCACCAGAAATGAACCGGCAAACAACCTCAGCAAGTAGCAGAAAACGAATGACAGAGCAGCCTACGTGAACCATCATAGCACATTGATCGTCCAAGCACGCTGACGACGGGTTTTTTTTTGTTACCTGAGGCGAGGACGGCCCAGCGTAGCGCGCGCGGGGATGGGGCGGCGGCGCCCGACGACGACGCCTCCGCGTCGGAGGAGTCGCAGTTGGAGGTGGAGTTCCAGTCCCCGCACAGGCACAGGTCGGCGTGGCTCTCCATGTCGTGGCCGCACGCCCCGCCCGTGGCGCGGCACGCGCCGCAGAACCCGCGGTTGGACTCGGGCAGCGCCCACGATGCCCGGATCCCGTACTCCCACCCGGCGGCCCCGCCCGGCGCGCGCACGGGCGCGAGGCTGTACGCGCTGCTGTACCCCTCGCACTCCAGCCGGGACACGTTCACCGCCCGGATCGCGGACCAGGGCACCGCGCAGCACTCGGGCGGCGCGCCCGCGCCCGCTGCGTCGCCGTACGCGTCGCCCGGCGTGGTCGCCCGCCGCCGCCCGCCGGCGCCGGCGTAGTAGTCGTCCCACGCGGGGCAGCCGAGGTAGTCCCCGCACCCCATCCCGGACACGTTCCGGCACGGGAGGTGCCGGTCGGGGAAGCCCTGGAAGAGCGGCGAGGTGGCGCGGCAGCCCAGGAGGAGGAACACGTTCTCCGGGTCGGGCGACAGGTACGTCTCCCGCCAGGGCTCCAGGACGAAGCCGTTGCCACGGCCCGCCGGGGTGCGGTCGAGCGCGCGGCAGTCGGACATGGCCGGGTCGTGCAGGGTGAGGCCGCGGTAGGCGTAGTCGACGTCGAGGACGCGGTAGGAGCCCGAGGGGAGGTGCAGCATCAGCGCGCCGTTGATGCAGAAGAGCAGGTCGCGGAGCCCCGCGTGGCCGCACCCGGGGTGGAGCGCGAACGGGTAGTCCACCGTGATGTTGCCGCAGAAGGACCGGCACGTCGTGATCGGGACGTTGGCGGCGGCGGCGGTGCACGCGCATAGGACGAGCAAGGCGGCCAGCAGGCACGAACGCGGCGGCGCCATTGGCCCCGTGCGCGCGCAGTGCAGGTGGTGAAACCGTGAAGTTGAGAGTGTGGCAAGAACTGAACAACCACTTCGTGCTGGGGGGAAGAGTATATGACATGAACCGCGAGGAGGCAACACAGATCGATTCCTTGCTTTCTCTTGAAGAAGAGTTGGGAGGCATCATTTGCTTTTCTTTTTCCGCCGCTTTAGCTTTAGCTTTCTTTTGATTTTAATTCCACACTCTTCATCCCGGATGCTTTCCGGTTCTTGCTCTCTTTTCCATCCCATTTGAACACAACTACACAAGTAGGAGACTGGGAGCACGTCAGCGCAACACCTGCAAGAGTAATTCAAATTATCTGAGAGGATAAATGTGCGTCACAACATACAACACTTCATCACCTTGGATGCTATGGAGACCCGCACGTGCTGCGGTTCACACCTTCAAAAAAAAAGTAGAGTTAAATACATCACTAATACACAAAGTGGCTGCATTTAGGTACACCATCTCTCTAATTACTCATTTATTAGCAACAACAGCTACGTGTCCGGCTTGGCTCAGCTCGTTTGCTAGCTCGAGCTGGCTCGTTTAGCTCACGAGCTAGCTTGATAAAATATAAGTGTAAGGTAAAATTAAAATGAAAAATCTAAGATTCATAAATTAAGCGTAATATTCAAAGGAGTATAATCAATACACCACTAACCCTTTTAAATTTATAAATTATAAACCATCGATTGTATCATGAGACTCCAGATCATTCTCTCACGAGAAATAGAAGCAAAGAAAAAGGAATACTCAAAAAAAATAAATGAAAAAAACTTATAAAAATCATATATTTTATATACTCTTGAATTGAGAAATTCTTAGATGAGTCTAATGTTGCACATGTTTTATTGGGCTCGGACAGAGATGTTAGACTGTTACGGCTCGTTTTGGCTTGCGAGCAGCTCCAGAGCCAGCTCGAGCTGGTTCATTATACTACAGAGCTAAAATATTGGTTCAGCTCAATTTTCCAACTAGTCGAGTCGAGCCGCTACCGAGCGAGTTGAGGGAAGTTTTTTTTGAGTCAATTACCTGTGAGCCATTATACAAAGTTCTGGTTCCGTAAATGCAATGAAAAAAGTTGTCTTCCTGTGCGACACTGGGCAAAGTTTTCGTTTCCCTTAGTGCCACTATCGTTAATTTTAGATAAAACGGCAGCTAACGTAGGGACATAATGTCTATTTTACCCTTGTTTCCCTTCAGGTGGTATGAGACACTGACACATGTGGCCCACCTGTCAGCCCGTTTCTTTCTTCTCCCTTCACAACCTTCGTATCTTCTGCCTTGCCGTTGCAGCCCGCGAGCGGTGAACAGCGGCAGCGGAGGCGCGGCGGCGGCCATGGGGACGGGGATGGGGCGGAGGAGCTCGCGTCGGCGCGAGGCGGAAAACCTCCGCATCCTCGTCCTCGTCCTCGCGGCGGCGGCGGCGACAGTGAGGACCGCGACTAGCGTAGGGAGGGGCCTCGGCGGCGGCGGCAAGGCCAGCGTGGGCCGAGGACGCCACGGCGGAGCTTCTCCCTCCCGCGGCAAGGGCAGCACATGGCTCCGTCCCCGGCCAGCTTGTCCCTCCCCTGCTGCCGTCGCCGCACGTGGCTGCGGACACCACCGGCGGAGCTTCGTGAACGCGAGGGGCACGGCCGCCGGCTTTGCTTTGCCGCCTTCATCGTGCTCTGCTTTGCCGCGCTCTGCTTCACCCTCGCCGCGCTCTGCTTCGCCGCCTTCACGCTCGCTGTCACCAACGCCGGCTCGGTGACTACTCCAACTGGCTCCGTGAAGGGGAGGGACGCGGTCTGTCCAACTCAATTGGGCAAACCGGTATGACCGGTTGGGAAAACCGGTCTGACCGGTTCTTGGACCGAACTAGGATGAGATGGCTGCCCCAGATAGAAATTCGCCGGCATGCCCAAATTAGGATCTATAACGTTTTCTGGAATGCCTGACGCGCTAGGATCTGTTTTAGGTAAAGAATTAGGATCAGTATTGTTACCCCTTTTAAATGCTTCAATATTACTAGCCATATTAACAATTAACTCACTAGTAACGGTTTATGCAGCATGCAACTTTTCATCCATCATGCGAGTTATTTGTTGCATTAAATCAGAGGGTTCACCAGTTACCTTTGGAAGTTCCTCAACTTGATCGTTAGCCAACTTAAAAGCTGGCATGACGAACTCTTCAACTCTCTTGACGAAGCCTCCACGATCCTTCTTGAAGCCCTTCAAGAATTGCGCCTTGAAGTGCTCCTCAGCAATCAGGTACCGGTTCCGCTCCTCTTCCGTGAGCTCTTCCACCATCGCGGCCAACAAGCACGCGGAGGAGCTCCTTGCAGCACCTCTGCGTAGGCACCGGTCAGACCGGTGTGGGTGACCGGTCAGACCGGTCGCCGGTGATCCCGGCGGTAAACCAACGAACGCCCGTCCGGGAGGGACCCCGTCAGGACAGCGCACCTTGGGTTGTTCTAGGGTCGGCAGGCCACCTAGAACGCCTTCAAACATCGCGGAGATGAAGGAAGAACAGCGTGATAAGGTTGGAAAAGTAGGGCAAAGAGATAAAAAGGTAAAAGTAAAAGATAGATTGGTTTTTGATCGATTGGATGATTCTCAATCGGCCTTGGCCCTTTATATTTATAGGGTGGGATGGTCTTACTGGTTCAGAAGGAACCGGTCAGACCGGACGGAACACCGGTTAGACCGGTTCCTTCAGAACCAGTAACTCGGCGAGTGAACCAGTAAGACCATCCCACCCTATAAATATAAAGGGCCAAGGCCGATTGAGAATCATCCAATCGATCAAAAACCAATCTATCTTTTACTTTTACCTTTTTATCTCTTTGCCCTACTTTTCCAACCCTATCATGCTATTTTTCCTTCATCTCCGCGATGTTTGAAGGCGTTCTAGGTGACCTGCCGGCCCTAGAACAACCCAAGGTGCGCCTGTCCCCGACGGGGTCCATCCACGACGGGCGTTTGTTGGTTTACCACTGGGATCACCGACGACCGGTCTGACTGGTAACCCACACCGGTCTGACCGGTGCCTGCGCAGGGGTGCTGCAAGGAGCTCCTCCGCGTGCTTTGTTGGCACAAGTTTGCGGCCAACACAGAATCTTCCCGAAGCCATAACTCTCTCATCCGGAGTCCAAATTAGGCCTTCCATATATGCATCTTGATCGTCTCGACGAGGGCTACGCAATGGTGAAGTCCAATCTGCATTTTAACAACTTTATCCAAACCAGTCTGACCGGTTTGTGCACACCGGTCTGACCGGTTTGCACAGCCTGCCAATTTTGGTTGTCAACATATACCCCCTGTTTTCTGGCAAAGCTTGCATGTCAGAAAACATCTACAATGATCAAAAATGGCTAAAGATGATGATTAACGGTACACTGCCCATATATTACTCCTAAGGGTGATAATTGTTTTATCGGCCATAAACTTGTTCTTAACTCAAGGAACGACTTGCTTTGGTCTCCATACCTGCTTAGTAGTTGCTGATATTGCTGGTATGAGCTTTGTTTGTTGCTCCATTGATCCTTGCTTTCGTATTCGCTGCAATCTTCTTTTTTGAGTATGAGACAAGCCTGAGGGACACCACCTCGGCTGTGAGTATTTTGAATCTTTCTTACTGTCCTTCTCATCTCCCTTAGAGTCAATAGGTGCACTTCTGACCAGATTATTGTCAACAACAAACGGTCTTTGCGTTGAACCATGACTTACATATGTAGGAGCATATTGAATCATATATGAACGCATATGTAAACTATTATAATCTGAAGGTGAATAATAGAAAGGATATGACCAGGACCATGGTGAGGTCGGTCCAACATATGAACAAGGTGCAGCAGACATCATAATTTACTTGAGATTTGCAAGAACAGGATTCATTTTGATGTTTTGATGAAAGTTTTGATTTTTTACCTTTATTTGGCCGACTCCCTTGCTTTTGGCTTGCTCCCTTTTTTTGTACTTGGCCAAAAGCTCCTCGAAGGTTGGCTTCACCTTTTTCTTGAGCTTGGGGCATTTCCAATCTTTTTGGAAACACCGGTCAGACCGGTCTGAGACACCGGTCAGACCGGTTGTCGTATTACTGGTCTTCTTTGTCTAGCCTTGCCCCCCTAGCACTTGAGGGACCTTTTCTGTGTCTTTATCACCTCTGAATCATTAAGCCTATCATCTCCAATGATTACATTTTTTGCAACGGCCTTTCCGGCTTGATGTGGCCGAATTAGCACTTTAGGATTTTGTATTTCAATGATATTCATAGGAAAAGGATTGGTGTCAACTTGCATAGGATGAAAAGCTAAACGGCCTTCATTAATGGCCGATTGCACTTGCCGCCGAAATACATTACAATCATTTGTTGCATGAGAATAAGAATTATGAAATTTACAATATGCACGTCTCTTCAACTCTTCTAATGGCGGCATAGTATGAGTTATTCTAATTTTTCCAGCTTTCAACAACTCATCAAAAATTTTATCGCACTTGGCTGCATCAAAAATTTTATCGCACTTGGCTGCATCAAAAGTATATTTAACTTCCCCTTGCCGATTCTTGCGGACCGGCTTTAGAGAATCACAAGTGCTAGGCTTATCTTTGGATGACCATACAAATTCAGCGCTATAAACATTATTGCTCTCATCGTCTGAATTATCATATGCATAATAAATAGGATTATTATGTTTGTCATTAGTTTTTTGTGAACTCTTAGATTCTTTAAGTCGATTTTCATTAGCTAGAGCTTTTTGCAACAACTGACTTACATCTAGAAATTCTTGACCATCTAGCTTCTCTCTATGAACATCAAGCAAACCAGCATAAGCAAGATCAGCTAGATCTCTATCTGAAATTATCAAACTATAGCAACGGTTTCTAGTGTCTCTAAATCTTCTAATATATTCGGAAACAGATTCATTAGATTTTTGCTTAACCAATACAAGATTTGACAATTTTAACTCAGTTTCACCATTAAAGAATAATCATGAAATTACTTTCTATATTAGCAAAGGTATAAACTGAGTTGGGTGGCAAAGAAATAAATCGAGTAAATGCAGCACCCGATAGAGATAAAGGAAATAATCTCATTTTACAAATATCATTAGAAGCAGCTTCACCACATTGTATAGTAAATTGGCCTATGTGCTCTAAAGATATGTGCTCTAATGTACTTCTACCATCATCCCTAGTGAATTTAGTAAACTCTGGTATTTTAAATCCTGGTGGATATGGGATACACTCATAATTTTCAGGATACGGTCTTTGATACGATCGACTCTTAGTTTTAGGTTCCGTACCAAAAGTTTGTCTAAATATCTCAAGTATCTCTTCTCTAAATCCCTCCATCCCCACAACGGTTCTAGGTCTAGTTGATCCAGGATGTGGTACTTGATTTATAGTGGGTTGTGGTGTGCTATATGTTGCTGTTTGATTCGGCAATGGGTTAGGAACATGGTGCAACGAGCTATTAGAAACATATGCATTTGTAGATGGCTCACTATACACAACCGTATGCGGTATCATAGCATTAGTAGCAGCCATTGTATTCCCTCCACCAGCCGAAGTACCAATAGTAGCCCGGCTACGTATATGGTGGACTGGTGATGAACCAACGAGGACTTTTGGAATATGCAAATTTGATAGATCCTCTGGTGCGCTATCTTTAGAATTTTCTGTATTAGAAGTAGATACATTAACATCATTACCAGAAAATTATTTACCAAATTTGGCCTCTAAACGATCTAAGCGAGAAGTAATCGTAGATTCAAACTTTTCACTCATGGCAACAAATTTATTATTAAAGCTAGCATTAACAGCTCCATCAATAAAATTTGCAATTTCTGAATTAATTTCAGGAGGAACATTGAATTGTACCTTGAGCGCGGGAATATCAATGACGACATCATTGTCCTTCTTGACTTTCCCTTGTCGATCCACGGAGAAGTGCGACACGTATTGCTTCGCGGCTTCTTTTAGTTCCTGGATTTCCCGCTCTTTCTGACCACGGATCTTTTTCCTTATTTCGGCAAGTGCTTTCTGATCTTCAGCCGATGTTTCTTCGACCCTCGGCAACCGATTGATCCACCTTCTTCCTCAGTGGAGTCGCCAAATCTGTTGGCACAAGTTGCGGCAAACAAACGGTGCGTCGAGGCTCGCACAACACCTCAACACAAAGCGGTCAGACCGGTTATGCAGGGCGGTTAGACCAGTTTGCCGGAGCGAACCTGCGGTATACCTTCGAACGTCGCCCGGGCAGGATGCCGTCGGGGCAACGCACGCAGGGTTGTCCTAGAGTCGGCAGGCCACCTAGGACGCCCTCAATCGACGTAGAGACGAAGGAGGAACAACAAATAGTAGATTGAAAAAGTAGAGCAAAAAAAAAGTACGAAAGTGTTTTTGATCGATTGGATCTTTCTCAATCGGCTTTGGCCCTTTATATTTATAGGGTGGGATGGTCTTACCCCGTTGAGTCGGTTACAATATGGTATAAAACTCAGAGTCCTAAACCTACTCAAATTCAGACCCAAACCGGTCTGACCGGTTTTCCTAGATGCAGAATCTTCCCGAAGCCATAACTCTCTCACCCGGAGTTCAAATTAGGCGTTCCACATATGCATCTTGATCGTCTCGACGAGGGCTATGAAGTCCAATCTGCATTTTAACAACTTTATCCAAACCGGTCTGACCGGTTTGCACAGCCTGCCAATTTTGGTTGTCAACAAATGTAACATCAATGTATGTCTTCTAAATCCCATCAGTAATATCATGAGATAGAGCACAACGCCAAGTTCTTCACTTTGGCTTTCAGTTTTTCATCAAGCCAGATCCAGCACAGACGCCGCCGATGAGGTTCTGCGTGAGGCCGAGTTCCTTGCGGCCAGCCGCGGTCACCCGTCCCTCTGCCTCCACGCGCTCGCCCTCAACCTCAGCACGGGCGAGGTCGCGTTTGTGGCCTGCCGCGGCCACCCGTCCCTTGTTGGCCTCCACGCGCTCGCCCTTAACCTCAGAACGGGCGAGGTCGCGCTCGTCATGGAGTGCACCGGGGCCAACCTCCATGACGTCCTGAATGACGACCGGCACCGAAGCGGTTTTTGGCAGAGCGGAGCAGAGTGGTTATGCGGCAGCGCCCGAGCAGAGAGATCCTCGGGGCGGGGAGGCGGCGGTTGGGGAGGGGCGCGAGTTAGTGTGGGCGCGGGGGAGGAATCGATCGCAGGCTGTTGATTACGAAGTGACGGCGGCGGCGGCGGCGGCGTGGCGGTCGATGCGGGGGCTCGTCGGCGGCTCGTCCGCGGCCGGTGGCGCAGGGCCTCGATGGCAGCCTATGCGGTGACTTGACGCAGGCAGGTCGAGATGGGTGGCGGCGGACTTGGCGCAGGGGGAGGAAGCAAATTAGGCTCGAGACGGTGGGGAAGGCGCGGTGGGATCGCGAAAAATCGAAGGCGGGCTATGGGACCGGGTGGCAGCGCGAGGAGACGAGCGGCGGGCATGCGGTCATCCGTCCCCGCGGTCGTCCTTGGCAGAAAGTAGGACCAAAAATTGGTCGTCCGTCCCCGCGGTCGTCCTCGGCATCTCTACTCCTAATAATCCTTTACTGGAGAACCTCGTGGTGCGAACCAATTGTTCTGCCTTACTTTGAGTGGATCTCCTCCGTGCGGCCCGGCAGGACGGGGCGGCGCGCGTGCATCTCGACGACGACGCAGCCGGCGCTCCAGAGGTCGACGAAGGGCTCGTACGTGGTGGCGCCGAGCAGGAGCTCTGGCGGGCGATACCAGGGGGCCGGCGCCGAGTACTCCGCGGTCACCGCCGCCGCCGACGCCGCGGGCGCCATCTGCTCCGGCGCCGACGGCCTATGGAATCTTGCCGCGGGCCTCTTCCCCCGCATCCTCGCCGCTCTTGCTGGCGCGGGCCATGAGCTCCCGCAGAAGCTGGAGGAGCCGCGGCGGCGGCGGCCGCCGTCGCGCTCCTGTTCGTGCTCGGCGTCGCGGCGGTCCTCCTCGTCGCGGCGCTCGTCCGCTCGTGGTGAATTTGTTCTACCCAATACTATTTGTGGATTGATTTTGTTCCGGTAGCCTCAGGGATGGCCGCACAGCAGGCAACTTCAATTCACAGCCTACGTTAGTACATGTCTCTCTCCCTATATATATAGAGGAAATTCCTTGTATGCCACTGAAAATTTAGCACATCCCTTATATGCTATCAAAATTTAGTCCATCCCCTCAATGCCATCGAAAATTTGATTCCATCCCCTACGTGCCATCCTACCGTCAACTGCCGTTACTACCTCTGTGGACCCCACGTGTAAGCGGGAGAGAAAAAATTTCCTCCGTCGGTTGCTCCTCCTCCAGCTTGTTCTGCTCGTCATCCTCGCGCAGCTCCCCACGCTCCTTCTCCTCCCCGGTTCGGATGCAGCACCACACCTGGCTCTCAGCGGCCGCCTGCCCCGGCACGCAGCTCCGCGGATGGACGGACAGGCACGGCGGCGGCGGCGTCCTGGCGAGCACATGGGCGAGCTTCGCCGCGCCGCACCGACGCCTGCGGCCCTCTGGGCGCCAGTCCCGCTGGCACGAGCTCGCTAGCTAGGCCTAGGCGTCGACGACCGTCACCGCCCCGCGCTCCACCCTCGCCTCCACCAACACTGCGCCCGCCGTCCCTCGCCGGCCGGCCACGCCCCCGCCCGCCGTCGCTCCCGCCGCCGCGCGGTGCCGGCCAAGATCCGCCCCGGTGAGCTCCACGACCGGCGGAGGATCCACAGGAGAGCCGGATCCGCCGACGAGGAGCCACCGCCAGTGTTGGTGGAGGCGAGGGTGGAGCGCGGGGCGGTGACGGTCGTCGACGCCTAGGCCTAGCTAGCGAGCTCGTGCCAGCGGGACTGGCGCCCAGAGGGCCGCAGGCGTCGGTGCGGCGCGGCGAAGCTCGCCCATGTGCTCGCCAGGACGCCGCCGCCGCCGTGCCTGTCCGCCCGTCCGCGGAGCTGCGTGCCGGGGAAGGCGGCCGCTGAGAGCCAGGTGTGGTGCTGCATCCGAACTGGGGAGGAGAAGGAGCGTGGGAAGCTGCGCGAGGATGACGAGCAGAACGAGCTGGAGGAGGAGCAACCGACGGAGGAAGTTTTTTCTCTCCCGCTTACACGTGGGGTCCACAGAGGTAGTAACGGCAGTTGACGGTAGGATGGCACGTAGGGGATGGAATCAAATTTTCGATGGCACTGAGGGGATGGACTAAATTTTGATGGCATATAAGAGATGTGCTAAATTTTCAGTGGCATACAGGGAATTTCCTCATATATATATATCTGTTTCATGTAATTGTTGCACATAGAATTTGTCCGTAGAGCCATTGTCCATCTGTGCATCCATCTGGAAACAAAAATCTTGCAGGTTGGTACCATGCTATGAAGGCATGGGATTTGACAATACCACCTCAGATGTTGCTTCTGGTAATATATACATTTCTGAAAACTACGTGGCTCGCTTTGCCAGATGTTCCCGCTTTTACCGACAAAGGAGATTATTTGCTTTGCTTGAAGAGTTTGCACAGTTCAAGATATTGCTTGCACTAGCACTCAAAAAATCTTTTAACACTGAATGAATTTGCATGCATGCTGCTGTCCACTTTTACCACATACAAAGTTGGAACCATTTGATGATCTGAAGTATATCTGTCTTGGTTGAGAACAGAAATTCTTCTTCTTTTTCTTTGGTTGTAAAAAGAACTTTTCAGACCCAAATTGCAAATATTCTTATAGAACTATATGCTTAACTGCTCGTACATCCATTTAGATTCACATATTTATAGGTACTAACAACAACAACAACATAGCCTTTTGTCCCAAGCTAGTTGGGGTAGGCTAATTTATAGGTACTAACATGAGTTTTTTTTTTCCCTGAAACCATGTATGAAGCTGACAGATTATGTACAGTCTTCCTTTTGTTGCAGCTGTGTTGGCTGAAAGGGAGGAGCTGACAAAGGATATCCAGAGCATGGAGGAGCAGAGAAGAACCATTTCGATTGCACAGCCTCCAGATGATGGTTTAGATGGGCATACTCTTGCGGGCACTCTTGCTGAATTTCAGGAGGCCCAAGCTTGTTGGGGGAGAGAAGTAACTGCTATGGAGTAAAGAAATGAAAGAAGCATCTTCCAGATCAGAAAAGCAAAAGCTTTACAGGAAACTCGAACATAAGCTTTCAATTGTAAGCACTAAGCAATTTTGATATGTTCTTCATCAAATCATTATAGCTTGTGTTCCAGGAATCAGGATGCAGGATATTAGAATGTGCCAATATAGTGATTTCTAGCTTTCCTAAAGAATGAACGATGTCATGGACTCACCTTTCGTTGTAAAATTGTTACTGCAGGATTCAAAAGAATAATTTAGCATGCAGAAGGAATACATTACTGTTATGTGCCCAGAATAGGACTGCGTTGCTGGGTCTGTGTTTAATCTTCCTGCGTGCAGAAGCAATACCTTACTATTATGTGCCCAGAATAGGACTGCGTTGCTTGGTCTGTATTTAATCTTCCTGCATGGGTTGCTTCATGGAATGCCTGTCTGAGAAGGTATGGTTTTGCCCTTTTGAACATATAAGTTTCAATCCCTGTTTGGTTGTTGTCATATCATTCTAAAATAACAGTTTATTAGTTTAAAATATATAGAGAATGAAGACCACATTTTTTCATAGTATTTGACAAAACATGAAGCCTTTGGCTTAAAGAAGCATTTAGTACATCATATCTTTTCCCCTTTTAGAAATCATTTGTACATTAAGCAAAATAGCTATATGTGCCTGTTTCAATTGTACACGTACTCATTAGCTTTTATATGTATTAGCACATGCAGTATAGAGATATATAAACGTCATTATTACTCTTTGTATGGATGTGTGCCGAAATCTGTTAACCTGATGGTTAGAATACAGATTGTTACAATTACCTGTAGGGAATGTTTGAGACTGGATATTGTAATATAATTATACGCATAGCTAAAATCTGAAATGCACAGTGTATAGAATAAATGCACACAGTTCTCAACATGCATGGTCTACAGCATGCTGCTCACTCAGTTATCAAATACATTTTCCTGGTAGTTGGGTTAACATTATTATCATGATCTAGGTGTAGAAAATCCTTAAGTGACTTTTGATGTTTCAAATGTTCTTGATGAGAAATCCCGAGGTGACTCAAATAAATTGACGAAGGTTTCCTCCTACGCTTATATACATCAGTTCCAGAACATTCTAAAAATAGGTCCTATTTATCCAGGTTAGTTAAGACCTTCAAAATTTATTGAACATCTTCTTAAAACCAACATAGTCGGATAAATGATATTTAAATAGGGGTTAGGGCTGTGCTTACTGTTGTGATGAATGTTCACCTCTATTGTTTCTTTTATTTTTTTTGAAACAATTATTGTTTCTTTTTTATCAGTTTATGTACTTAGGATGAGCTTAGCATCCTGTACGGTTGATCTTGTATCCATTAGTTGCCTGCACGGGAGGATATGATTTGAAGTTTTAGTTTTGTTCTGTCAGTTTTGGTTGTGATTGCGATGTGGCTGATTAGCACACAGTCACAGAATACTAATAGAGATGTGCTGATCTGTTATCAAGTTGCTCGCTCAAGGTTAGTACTGCCTCATGTCCATCTACAAGGGCCATATATGCCATTCTATCTTGCGGCTTTAAGTTAAATGCAAATTTCATATTTTTGTTATAATTTGTCTAACTCTGGATCATCGTGTTGCTTCAAAGCTGAGCTTTTCATTGAGTGGAGTATTTGTTGTATCCAGTTCCTTTTTGGTCTCATCTGAGAACGTATTTAGCATACAAATTTACTAAAACAGAACATATTCTTTTCTTTGATGGCTAAATGCACATATTTGATGGATGATTTTTTTTCATGTGTTTCCCCATGCTAAAAAGAACTAAAAGGAGTGTCTACCTTCAATTTGCATGGCCACAATGGTGAATTTAAGAAAAATACAATTTGATCTTTAGTGGCACCGCCACCATTCAATTAATAGCATTCACTATATGTAAATTAATGGACTTATAGCATATACAGCAGAATCAACCATGATTTTGTAGCCCACCATCCATGCATTTGCGGAAAACAAAAGTACTAACTTTCATGGACTTAGATGCGACCCTACAACCGTGAATATTGAATATTTCGTGTGATCTATTTATATTTGCTCTATGTATTGTACCCGTAGCAACGCACGGGCACACCTAGTAAGGTAGGATTGGTCTCCACCTAATTCTTTTTACGAGGAGAGATAATGGATCACCGGTAATTGACTAAGTTTTTTTTTTGTCCAGCATTTCTCGCTCGCCCTCTGTCTCGCCGCTCACCTCGTCCCGTCTCGCTTTGTCTCCATTTCCTCCCCACCCCTACCGCGCACCCGCGTCAACCAACCAAACCCTAGAAGGCCCTCGCGCCCTCGTCCCCAATCCCTCGCCGCCCCTCCCCCGATCCCCGCCGCCCGCAGGCCAAAACCCTACGCCTCTCCCTCGCCGCCGGGTAAGCTTCTCGTCTCCCGCCCCTTCCCTCTCCCTGTTTCTCCCTCCCTTTCTCTCTGATCCCTCGCTGGTTCGATTCGATTCGGGGCGTGGCGTCCGCTGCCCCCGCGCGGTTTGATCTGATTAGGTGTGCCAGTTCATATTGATTTCACCCGTCTGCTTACTCTGCTACCTTGATTGGAGTCTTAAAATATCTGTGTAACTCTCATTTGGCCATGCTTGGCGGATTTCGTTAGTTTGCTGAATTGCAAATGAATTGTCGATTTAGGAAGTAGGACTGTAACTAGGCGTGCCCCCTTACAACTGATTTCATCCTACAGCAGTTCACGCAATGCTGCTGATTAGTCAGCTATGTTCTGCTGCATGCTGACTCGCTGAGGTAGTGGCTTGTGGGTGTGGCATTCGGTCAGCATAAGAAATAGCCAAATTTTCATCTCCCGTTGACATCTGATTACATCTGTAGCGAAATGTTTGCAAAAGTTTTCCAAAACAAGGTTGGTTGTAAAAAAATACCATCAACATTTTCGATTTTCCTTTGAATGGAAACATGCATTGCTTCTGCTGTTTCCTAGTTTTTCTTTCAGGAGTTACATTATTCCATAGAAACAGGTTTCACTGTACAAATTTGGTATATTTTTTCTGGCCGCAACCTCGAACATTACTCATCAAGCATGGATTTTTATTGAACTCAAATGTTTCATGTAAATTAGAACACAACTCATTTTTTTAGATTGGTCAAAGATTTTTCGCACTTCTCCCAGCTACAATGTCTTGTATCAGTATATTTCAGAATTTGCGCCATACTTATTTTTTCTGTTTCAAGTCCCTGTACTATTTTTCTGTTTGTAGTTCCTGTACTGTATAGCCCCAACTACAACTTCTGCTTGCAGCCCCTCTACCTTTTCTAGAAGCAAAACAATTTAAAAATAATGATAATGGTGGTTTATTACAGATGGCTGGATATATGTCAAGAGGACCCCCAAACGGTTCAGTTTATGTGTGCAACCTGCCTCCTGGAACTGATGAGACTATGCTGGCTGAATATTTTGGCACCATAGGGTTGCTAAAGGTATGGGTCTTATGAGGTAACATTTTTGCAACCACTATCAAGTTTGTCAAGATCCCTTTTGTGCATTTTTCAAATTTCGTTTCATGAGAAATTTGCCTCTTCTTTGTCCTCAACCCACACAGAAGGACAAGAGGACTGGGCGTCCAAAAATCTGGATATATAGAGACAAGGTTACCAATGAACCAAAGGGTGATGCAACAATCACCTATGAGGATCCACATGCTGCTTCAGCTGCTGTGGACTGGTTCAATAACAAAGATTTCCATGGAAGTACTATCCAGGTTCACATAGCTGAGTCAAAAAGTAAAGATACATTTGATAGCTCCACAAATTTGGGCATCACTGCTGACCCTGGTGTACAAGATGATTTGGATAACGGGGTTGGCAGAGGTAGAGGGCGTGGTGATGGTCCAGGAAAGGCTTGGCAGCAAGATGGGGATTGGATGTGTCCAAATACAAGGTCTGTTATGATTGGTGAGCAACTTCTCTATCACTTCAGTTTTCCAGATGACTAGTATGGTCTTAATTGTGTGCTCCGTTCTTTCTGATATGATTTCTTCTCTCAGTTGTGGCAATGTAAACTTTGCCTTCCGTGGTGTTTGCAATCGCTGTGGAGCCGCTCGTCCTGCTGGTGTTGGTGGAGCTGGTGGTGGTGGTGGTGCCATGGAACAATTGAGATAGGTCTTTCCAAGTTTCGTTTATGCTTAAACTGAACTACTGCCCTCTATATCTGTCGCAATTGTGTACTCGACAAACCTGCTGTCTTATATACTCCTATGTGATGTTATGATGCCCAACTTCATTTGTGTTCCAGGTGTGGCAACATAAACTGGGCTAAGCGGACAAAATGTAATATATGCAACACTTCCAAGCCTGGTACGAATGAAGGCGGTGTAAGGTGAGTACAAGATTTACTGTTTGCATTTGGCTGGATCATAACCACGTTTAAGAAGTTGAATTTTAATTTTACTCTAGCAGCTGTGGTTTGTGTTCTTGGGCCCATATATCTGGCAGCATGTAAATTATAATACCAAATTATGCAAAGAGCAGCTCATTTGTTTTATGTGGTCAAGGATTTGAAAGCAGCGCATATTTTTAAACATCCTGTTTTTCCACCTGATACACTCACAGTCAGGTTAAGTGTGGCCTCGCGTCAACATTAGGATAGTGCTTAAAAAATAGGAGGTTGACTGCTGTGATATTGTGCCCTTCTTGTGACCTGTCTTTGGCCCATTGGCAATAGGAGGTAAATCGTGCAGTGCATATTTTGTGAAATGTGACGTTAAAAACTCGCCACATATGTATAGACCAGCACAACTGGGTGTTGTATGTTATGTCTGTATAAGTGAGCAACCATGCATTTAATTATTTATAACTAAAAGGTATTTATTTTAATATTGACGCTTGTCTCACTAATTATTTACCGTTTTAGGGGTGGCCGTGGTGGTGGGTACAAAGAGCTTGATGAAGAAGAATTAGAGGAAGTTAAAAAGCGTCGAAAAGAGGCCGAGGAGGTAGGATGCCTACTGAACATTTTTTAGGGTATATCGTAACAATTGCTTTTCATGTCTAAATGTGGCCTGTATCATAGGATGATGGAGAGATATATGATGAGTTTGGCAACCTCAAAAAGAAATTCCGTGCTAAAGCACAGCATACTGAAAGTGCGCAGACTCTTCCTGGGTCTGGACGTCCTGGATGGGAAGTTGAGCAGCGTGGTATTCTTCTCGACACACTTTGATCAGTCCATATTTCAGACTTTTGTAGGATTATTTGTCATCCAGTTTGTGCTTTTTGGTAATTGTCATGAATTACTTTGTCAGTGACCTGGTGTTAATTGGCTATTGTAGGTCATCCTGGAAATGGTCCGAAATCCAAACCAAAACTGCACCAAACTACTCCCTCCGTCCCAAAAAAGAAGACACTCGATTCAAAATTTGTCCCAAAAAAGAAGTCATTTTACTATATTTAGTAGGTGCATGTGCATGCAACAACCAATTAGTGCCAAATATGGCTAATAATTAGAGGCAATCAAGGTCATTTTACTTTCTTGATCGCCGCCACAGGTGAAGAGAGAAACTACTGACAGGGCTTTCTGTTCCTCCCTTGCATTTGCCAATTTTTGTAGCCGTGGCACCAGTGGTATTGTGTTACAGCTGGTTTTAAGGAATTTGCTGCACGGACACGCTGTTCTGATAACTTGATGTCTGTAAAACGAGTGTGGCATTTTTTATTTTTTTACAACAAAACGTCCAAGCAGCAGTTGATTTCTGAGCAACCAACTGCTCTGGCAGTTGCGATGTCAAACGGTGAAATTATCAAAGGAAGTTACTGAATATTTTTTTGGCTAAATTAAGGTGGAGAATCTATTTTGTTTAGAAAGTTGGATTGCCCATGCTTTGCCCATTTTGTTTAAAAAACATGATGGCTATAAATATATGGTGTGCTCAATCTTTGTTTTATATTTTGACCATCTGATGAGGCTTTAGTATCCAGACATGTATATTGAGAAGAACATCAGATTTCTGAAAGACTTTCTAAGATAGCTAGGGGACACATGCCTTCGTTCAACCTTTAAAAGCTCGGACAATCAACATTTTTCCACCATGTGTCCTGTATAGTGAACTACGAAACCCTTATGTATGTCCCCTCCCAAATTTTGTCCCAGGAGTTGGGTGGAATTAGATTGGGCAGAAACACTTGGTCCTAGCTGCAGACCATGTGAACTACAAAACCCAAATTCAACCCGACTCCTATGAGTCAAAATTTTGACCTAGCTACCGGGTCTGCAATGGATCTCACCAAAGTGCATGATTTGAAGGTGACAATGATAGTTTTTTTTTTGATGAAAAAGGTGACAATGATAGTAGTGCATGATGGTGCACTACTAAATACCGAGGTAATTGCCGGCGACAATGCCGATGGTGGCACAAGTATGCTAGTGATACAATATAACAAGTATGCTAGTGGTACAATATAGGGGAAAACAAGAGTGAAAGTGGATAGGGATGACCATGGACACCATAAGGCCACTGAGAATACTTACTGTGATAATAAAAGAAATAACAAAAATTAAATATATAGATATGTTTATTTGATCATAGGTAAGGTTACATGTGTATTCATATGGTTGAGTGTATGCACATGTATGTTGTAAATCAATAAAAAAACAGAAAAAAAAAGAGAAAGAGGAACTCGGAAAGAAAAACGAAGAAGGGAAACAAAATGAGAAAAGGAATGCACCTGGGCCGCTATCTGGTACTCCGAGTAACTGGATGTGGATAGGCTGTGTAACTCGTTGGGACATGGGCTACTTTCATCGTGCAGGCAGGAGGAGGAGGAGATCCATCATCGGTGTTCGGAAAAAGTCCATTCCACAACCCTCATATATCTATGTTGTCCAGATTTCAACCCTCATCTCCAAAAACAGCTGTTTCACGGTCGTCAA
Organism: Echinochloa crus-galli; assembly: GCA_900205405.1. Lineage (NCBI taxonomy): Eukaryota > Viridiplantae > Streptophyta > Magnoliopsida > Poales > Poaceae > Echinochloa > Echinochloa crus-galli. The sequence continues at coordinate 451,864 of OAMR01000526.1, forward strand.
CTGTGTAAACCGTCTATTTAACCCCCTCGGCTGTTTCGTGGGCGGTTTTCGCCAATGTGGCGCCGCAGGTCTGAGTAACCCCACATGTCAGGGTGGGCCCCACATGCCAGGTGGCTTTCTTCTTTCTTTCCTCCAACCGAGCCCAAAAATGAGTCGTCTGCGCCGCCGCCCGCGCTGCCCTCCACCGTCGCCCGCGCCGCCCTCGACCGCCGCCCGTGCCGCTCCCTCTCTCCGGTTCTCTCCACCCGCGGCTGGATCGAGCTGTACCGCGGTCAACCACTCCGCCGTGCTCCTCTTCCCCTCCGCCGACCACGCGCCCCTCCCCCGCCTCCTCCCCGCGCCCTTCCGCCCTCGCCGCCTCCTCCCCGCGCCGGATCTGCACGCGACGACGGCGGTGGCCATGGCGCGGCAGCGCGGAGCACGCGCGGCGTGGAGGCAGCTCGCGGAGCAGGTGCGCGCTTGGAAGGCTCGGCACAGCTGGACGGCGAGCGCCGGGTGCGGCGGCGCGCCGAGCGGGTGGGCGAGGAGGTGGAGGAGGAGGAGGAGGAGGAGGAGGAGGAGCTCCGGCGACGGGAGGTCGAGGCCGCGCGGGAGGAGTTAGATCGGGAGAGCGAGATGCTGCGGGTCTAGATGAAGCTCGCGGAGGCGAGGATCCAGTTCGAGGAGAAGAACGCTGCCGTCGACTGCCTACGCCAGGAGCTCGAGGCCTTCCTGGAGCTGCATGAGTGGGAGGACGACGGGGCGCCACCGACGATGAGGACTTGAGGAGTGGTGCAGTGACGGCAGGACGAGCAGCAGAGACATGGACGAGGACACGGAGAGGTACGAGACGATCAAGAACCTCGGGGAGCAGATGCTGGCCGGTCACGGCTTCGTCTTCCTGTCGCAGCATCGGCCTCCAGCGCGCGGATCTGGGAGGAAGACGAAGACCGGGGCGAGCGGACGACGACTGTCGTCGACGGGGGCCGGGCGTGCGGGTAGGCAGCGCCCAGCGGCCGGGGAGCGCGAGCGACACATGGGCCCAGCGGCGGCGAGGAGTCACGGCGACGGTGGCGGCGGCTCCGATGATGAGGACTTGAGTAGTGGTGGTGAGGAGGTGGAAGGGAAAGATGGCATGTGGGCCCCGCTGAGGTGACAACAAGGATCGCTGACATGGCGCCACGTATGCGAAAACCACCCTCTCGTGGCGCCACGTATGCGAAAACCACTCCAAAATCCACCGAGGGGGGTAAATCGGACGGTTTTGATAGTTTGTGGGTGTTCAATACCTGATTTTGTGGTTGAGGGTTGAAATACGACGTCTATAGATGAGGGTTGCGGAATGGACTTTGGTGTTCCTCCCCCAACCACGTCGCATGGCTGGGCCCGCGTTCTAGCGGGCTTGACCCAACCCAGCTCCCAGTCTCCCCTTCCCACCAAAAATTCTCGGAATCCAATTTCCCAACTCTGCCCCCGTGCCGTGCCGTGACTAGAGGAGTCTAGGACCTCGCCGGTCGCGGCGCCCCCACCCGATCCAGGCCTGCGCACGAACTCACTCACGCGCCGTCCCACCCCCCACCACACGCGGAACGCAACAGACCCGCGCGGCATCGCAACCCAGGCGCAACCCGAAACGAAACCCACCGGATCGCCGCTCGTCGGTTGTGCCTGTGGCTGCGCCTGCGTGCCTGCCCTGCCTGGCTGCCTTGCGGCCTTGCCTTGCCTTGCCGTGGCCCGTGGCCCCCCTCCCTCTCGCTCGCCCGCTGTCTCGCTCGCCTCGTCCCGTCTCGCTTCGTCTCCATTTCCTCCCCACCCCACCGCGCACCCGCGTCAACCAACCAAACCCTAGAAGGCCCTCGCGCCCCCGTCCCCAATCCCTCGCCGCCCCTCCCCCGATCCCCGCCGCCCGCAGGCCAAAACCCTACGCCTCTCCCTCGCCGCCGGGTAAGCTTCTCGTCTCCCGCCCCTTCCCTCTCCCTGTTTCTCCCTCCCTTT
>OAMR01000526.1:472268-495298 GCA_900205405.1 Echinochloa crus-galli
CACACGTCGCCACGCGGCACCGCGGCCTAGGTTGCCTGCACCCCGCGCGAGCGCATGCAGGCACACCGCCGGTCACTCACCGGTCGCCGGCCGGCCGACGCTCGTGGCGCGGAGTGCGGGCTGCCCTGGAGCGCACGCAGCGGCTTTCGTTTTGCCCGGCTTCTTCTCGATACATCGACGGCGTGTATGCGATGCTCTTTAATTAGGTATATTGATTACTGATGAATTGGAGGATCGACTGATAATATCGATGATGGTCATGTGCTATTGAGACCTGAGTACCTGACAGTCTGACACGTTTGGGTTTGGGATCGGATCGAACTGATTGCGGTCGATCGGTTCTGTGCTGCGGCTGCCAACCGGTGTCAGAACTTGGAGGATTTCGTTAGCTGCTCCGGTTGAACATGATCGACGACCGCAGAATGAGTGATGACATTTGTTTACCTTTTCCTTTTGATTATGCGCGGTGTAGCATGTACAGTATGTAGACCAGCGTCCAGATCAATTTAATTATGGTAAAATAGTCATTTTCGTCCCTGAACTTTGGATCAAATTTATCCCTCAACTTTTACACACGTCGCCACGCGGCACCGCGGCCTAGGTTGCCTGCACCCCGCGCGAGCGCATGCAGGCACACCGCCGGTCACTCACCGGTCGCCGGCCGGCCGACGCTCGTGGCGCGGAGTGCGGGCTGCCCTGGAGCGCACGCAGCGGCTTTCGTTTTGCCCGGCTTCTTCTCGATACATCGACGGCGTGTATGCGATGCTCTTTAATTAGGTATATTGATTACTGATGAATTGGAGGATCGACTGATAATATCGATGATGGTCATGTGCTATTGAGACCTGAGTACCTGACAGTCTGACACGTTTGGGTTTGGGATCGGATCGAACTGATTGCGGTCGATCGGTTCTGTGCTGCGGCTGCCAACCGGTGTCAGAACTTGGAGGATTTCGTTAGCTACTCCGGTTGAACATGATCGAACGACCGCAGAATGAGTGATGACATTTGTTTACCTTTTCCTTTTGATTATGCGCGGTGTAGCATGTACAGTATGTAGACCAGCGTCCAGATCAATTTAATTATGGTAAAATAGTCATTTTCGTCCCTGAACTTTGGATCAAATTTATCCCTCAACTTTTAAAAACGTCAATCTAGTTCCTCAACTCTTTTTATTGGGTCAAACTAGTCCTTATACTTACATAGTGTTGCATGATGGCATGATATTAAAGAGAATTTCTATTTTGCCCATTGCATGAAACACAACTAGCTGCCTCTTCGCAAGGCGTGGTGACTGAGCTACGTCCAGAGCCGCTGCCTCCCCCTCTATGCACAATTTATCTACATGGTTCACTTCACTAGAACAAGCACACATGTACAATCGTAATCTCCTGTTCTGGCAACAAAAGACGGACTTCCTATTTCCTTTGCTACCCCACCATATATACACACTTAGGCATTAAATTCATAAGTCATAACCCGTGGGTATAGTAGGTAACTAATATTGGCCATGCTGATTAATTTTCTTGATTAGCTACGTTATCTCTTTGTCAACCTATATGGTGGCAGGAGTACTTGATATGATTTTTAAAATGTTGTTCATCAGCCGTTCTTCTTCCAAACAAATGACACGAATTGTGCTATAAATTAAAATAAGAACGGTTGAAGTTAAACCATCAATAAATATCAGCTCAATACTAACTAGTATGGTTTAACTGTTATATATACTAATGCCTGTGAGCTCGTCGAGAAGGCAATAAGCCCTGTCCTGCTCTAAGCCAAGGGCTAAAAAGATATTTCTCATTTATCTCAGGCTATTATGCAACGCCGCATCAACACAATGACTAGTTTGACCAAAAATTAGACTTGAAGGAGGGACGGAGATGCCTATTTTGTCTTTAATTATACTGAAGCTCACATAAATTCATCTGTTTGGTTGAGTCGAGTTTTTTCAAGTCTGACTCCAAACCTTGAAATTTTCCTTTAGCACTACAGCTTTCCATGCATAAAAATTAGCTGTTTAGTGTTTTTCCTAAGTTGCATTGAATTTTTTTTCCCACAAGGGGAGTAATTACCAATAGTACGTGGACTTCTATAGATTGAAGCATGTTTAGAGGAATTTTGAAGGATTCTAATACTTAGGGAAATTTTCCTATTAAAGGTCCTCTGGAATAAAGAACTGGACATGTCAAAATTCCTGGATTTCTGCTCCAATTCCGTACAAAAAAATCATGAGCTCCAACGTGTCCAATGCATCTCCTCTCTTTCTCTATCCTCATTCTTCCAAAATTCATATATTGATTTCATGCGGATCACGAAGCACATCACCTCTAATATTCCTGTAATTTGATACTATAGGATTCCATATGATGTGGCATTCCATTTTTGTCTTTTCCCTATCCCTATGTTTTCAACTTTCTATGCTCCAAAGGACGTACAAGTTTCAACCTTAATAATTATTTCATGTTAAGCCTAAGGACTAAGGAGAGGTCCTAGAAATAGAGATAAATTTTCAAAAAATAAAAAATACTTGTCCATCTATTGTGTAGATTGTAATTGTCATTAACAAAATTGGCTATGGGATATATCATATTTTTTTTAAAAAAAATTAGCCACCGTTGCTATAATGAAACCATTCTGAAGTACCCCTAAATTTATACCTGCATTATCTGCCTCTACCATTAAAAAAGTAACATAAAGTAGCCCCATAATCTTCAGCTAAGTTACCCACCGATGTTACTATAAAAAATAATCTAAAACAACGTCCTTAATTTTACATCTAAATTACCCACCTTCTTCATTATTAAAAATAATTATTACAACTTAACTCCAAATATTATTGTGAATAATAGTCTAGAGTAAAAGCTAACCTAAAGTAACGTACAAATATACATGCTTGACACGTGGATATGCACGTATGCAAGAAGTGATGATCATATCTGTTTTTACGTCAAACACATGGGTCAAGCTAAGGCTTTCACTTCAAAACATGTCATACACACATTATGGAAGAACGATGCTAAGAGAAAAACTCCAAACAGGGATAGAAAATATGTAGAGAGAATTGGTAAATTACATCATAACTTGGCAAAGATAAGAAAGTATTATGAGTCCTAAATTTATCTAGGAATTTCTAACACTTGTCTCCCTTAATATTACTAGCCCATGCAGGAGCATGGATCTATAGACAAGTATAACATGATGCTAATTAATTCATAGAGGAATCCCAATGAAAAACATGACTCCTAACAAATAAGAAGTCTGTTATTCTTTTTTATTTATTTAATATAAGCAAATAGACTCAGTTGAATGAGCGTAGGTGGCAATAAATGTCAAGATAAATATAGCGTAGTGGAGGATGCAATGCATCATGATAGATCTTTGAAGCTCATGGAGTCTGCGATGTACTTTGTGTCGTGTTGGATTGGGGACAAAGGTGGCTGCAGTAGAGCAGGTCAAAGCATGATGCTCTAAAGATGGTGGCACAATCATTAGTAGGCGCTAGTAGGAGTCAACTATCAACATGACAATGGACTTTATAAATAGGCGCACACGTTGACAGTGGCGGACCCAGCAAATATATGGAGCCTGGGCGAAGGTCTGCTAGCTTCCTTTCTCATCTCATTTACGGACGGAGTAAGCTTGCTTTGCATTATCCATCAGAGTAAACTTCCTTTGCGTTATCCCATCGGAGCCCGGGCGGCTGCCCAGGCTCGCCGGGCCTTGGGTCCGCCACTGCACGTTGATGTATTTGGGATCAAATCTAAAGAAACAAGAGAGTAAGAACGTGTTACATGTTGGTTGCATATTGATGAAAGAAGAGATGGACAATGGTATAAGGTGAACATTACTGAGTTTAGCGTGTTGTGAATACGGAGGTGACAGCTGCTATTTCACTCGTCATCGCCATCAATAGTTGATGAGTTGTCAGATAAAGCTATGTTGCACATGGAGTTCACCAAACGATGGTGATATACAATAGGCGTGTTTTTGTTGTATTTGGTTCAAGTGAATGGAGACTAAAAAAAGAAGTACTTCATTTAAAAATACATTAGCCTTCCTTGTACTACAAGACAAGCGATATTTTCCCTACACTTTTTTATGGATGACCAAAGGTTCTAGTGCCTTTTATCATTTTTCTCGAGTGATAGAAATTTTTTCTAGTATATTTTGTATCTTTTCCAATAATTTTCCAAAATCACTAGTAACATAAACCCTAACAAACTCATTACCCACAATTACAATAGATATTGATAGTTATCGAATACACTAGAAACTATAGCCACTTATAAAGGAAGAAAATTGGTAGTCTTATATTTGGATCAAATGGAAAAATAAAAACAAGAGGTAGAAAATATGAATCATGTGGTTACTTTAGATGTTTTTAGACGTGGTGACGATGAGGAGGGTGCTTAGGAAGGCTGGTCGAAGTACACATGGATGCATACTAGAGCAATGCAGAAAAAGCTACAGAAGAAGAAAGAAAAGTGGACGCTCAATTTGATATTGTGGCCATGTAGCAAAAAGTTAGAAGATGATATTATAGAGGTAAGTGAACCATAGTACAACATAAATAATGTATCATTTAAAAGCCATAACATACTAGTGTGAAATTTATCAATCTTTAGTAGAAGTCTTAGCAGAGCGAATAAGTCTGATACAATGTCAAATTCGTATTAATAATCGCTTATTTATTAGACACCGTCCTACTAAAATATAGTCTTATAATGCAAGATTCTAGATAATATTATGTACTAATTTGAGAAGAAAAGTTCTTTAAAGCTTTATGCCTTCTCATAACTTATAATCACCTTCACGCGTTGGACCCAGCTGCAAAAAAGAGAGCTGGGCCTGATTTACAGGCACGTCACCGATCAAACTTGAACCTAGATAAATAAATTATACTACAAGGGACATAAGCAACCGAGTGAAGAGGAGTGCTTAGAACATGGAAATGTGTTAAATTCAAGTGATTAACATTGTCTTTTCCTTTCAAAAAGCCCTCACATGTCATAAAAAACTGTTATAGGCCAAATAATTTGGATGCCCCGTGGCAGCGAACAAATGCTCAATCTCTTTCTACGGTTGGTCTCTTCAAACTTTTCACCTTCTGGTCCAGTGTCCAACCCAGGAAACATCCATTGTCTCCGAGTTCACGGGTGCGTCTGCTCTGACAACCAATACACAAAACTTCTCACTACTCCCCAAATCCTTAAAATTCACACCGCCTTCCTCAATAACCTGGCTTAAGCGGTGTCACGCGAGATCCACCTGGGCATGCGCCTGTTTCCACGGTCGAGATTTCTATCTCGATGGCAGAGAAGACGGGTTTACAGGCTGTTGACACCGATTTTTGCACTGATGTTCAAAGATGTGTTGAAAACTAGCTGCTTGGAGTTGAAGCTGAAAGAATAGCAATGGTGATTTATTCAAGGAGCTGATGTAGTCAAAATGGTCAACAACTGATGAGGTTAGTTGAAGGCGCTTCAAAGCAGTCAATCGATTTGCATTTGCAAAGCTGATTAAAGTCGATACGGTTAATAGGCGAAGATTTGGTCAGCATACATGGCGGTGGGGCCACACTAAATTCGACTTGTTTTAAGAGTTTTTTTGTGTTAGGAAAGTATTGTTTTCCTTTAGGTCAAGTTTGTACGTCATAATCAATATGAAGTTTGTATAATTGGCTATAAGTAGTGGCTCAAGAGCTACGTAGAAAGTTTGTACACACCAATCAAACAAACAATTTCATATTCTTGCATCACATTTACTTTTCAACCACGAGTTCTTCCGAGTTCGCAGGCTGCATCATCTTGATCTCCGGCTTGCTTGTAAGTTCCGTTTTTACCTGATGCTCTCTAGGCTTTAACTATCGGGCGTATCACTGTTGTTTCGTCTAGATCTTATAAGAGTCATCGTAATCGTTAAATTACAGATTTAAGTGTATTGTTTTCATCTAGATCTAATTATTAAATGAATTTATCGAACGTTACCGTTTAGCCGATCAGATTAGCCGATTTAGGTTGTTGTTTCATTTAGAGTTATCGATATCTGCTAGTTCTTAATAGATTTATTTATTAAATTATATTAAGTTTTAGTTTTTATCAGCAATTTATCGGTCTGTGTTCGAGATTCATATCGGCTCTTAAGCTTTTAAGCGTATAGCCGATCTGAACTTGGATTTGGACTTTAAACTATCATCGGTTGTTTTAGCCGATCTGATCTACAGAACGGCGGTTCGGAACCATAGCCGTTTTGTAAATTTTACATGAATTTATCTCTTGTCAATTACAGGTCGAATTGACTGGCACGTCTTTAACCTCAAGATTACCAGCTCGTCGTTGAAGTGGAGTAAATTTTCGGGACCGATTGTGTGATTGTCATGACTGACTTTCTGCGTCAACACAGAAATGTGTCTCCTTCGGTATTGCCTCGGATCCAAACGGAACCTAATTGATATTTCTATGATTTTATCTTATCTCATATTATCCTCTCTTGATACTTTTGTCGAGCTGGCCCAATGGCGTGCGAGCTCGGTAGGACGCCCATTGCTCTCACTCTCTCCCGTCAGTTGCTCACTTGCTCGGCGCGCCAGGACACGGAGCGGGGGGAAAAAAAGCGAGCACGTCAGCACAGGCGAACGAATTCCAGCCACACGCGCCCCGCCTTCCCCACCTCCGTGCGCCATGGTCAGTGGTCACCCACACAGTCACACTCGCTTGGCTTGGCCTCCCACACCCTATCGCCATCCCCACGGCGCTACTACTATAGGGCGGCACCTTCCCAGCGCCTCCACTCTCCCCTGCGGCCACTTTCCGAATCCGCCCACCATTCCTGCGCCACTTCGCACACTGCTGTCGCCACTGTTGGCTTGCAGCTAGCTCAAGCTCGCAGCTAGCGTTCGAGTCATTGTTGAAGAAATCGAGCGGGTTCGCCACCATTGGCAAAGCTGCTGCTGCAATCTTGAGCAGGAGTGGGAGCAATGGCGCTGTCGACGTTCTCTGTTCCGCAGTGGTTCATCCGCGTGCCGGCTCAGGACCCCCATTTCGCTGCGGCGGCCGAGCTCTATGTCCACAGGCAGCTTCAGGCCAGGCCTAGCAGCATCAAGGTGAGCGTCCTCTGCTCTGCTCTACGCAACGCAAGCTTAATTACAGTACTTCCTGGCTGCTTGTTGCGGTTCAGATGTCGTTTAACTGTATAAGCTCTGCCGCTGTGGTTATTAATTCGATGGGTCAATGCCGCGCGCAGCCTCGGCGGAGGTCGTCGGCGTGCGTGTCGGCGTCTCTGTCGGAGCGCGAGGCGGAGTACTACTCGCAGCGGCCCCCCACGCCGCTCCTGGACACTGTCAATTACCCCGTCCACATGAAGAACCTGTCCGCCAAGGAGCTCCGGCAGCTCGCCGACGAGCTGCGCTCCGACGTCATCTTCCACGTCTCCAAGACCGGCGGCCACCTCGGGTCCAGCCTCGGCGTCATCGAGCTCACCGTCGCCCTGCACTACGTCTTCAACGCCCCCCAGGACCGAATCCTCTGGGACGTCGGACACCAGGTACGTCGTACGCCATGGCCTCACACTCACGCCGCCAATGCGATACGCAGCTTCAATTCGCCGTCGCCGGCGACGCGCCACGGCCACGGCCACGGCCACCGTGTGGCGCGGCCTAGCTCGGCACTAGTCTCCGGGTAACGTGCGCTCCATGTGGGCGTGCCGGGCGGCGCGCCGACCATCTCTAACCATCCGGGGGTTTGTTTATTGTTCGCGTTTTGTTGCAGTCGTACCCGCACAAGATCCTGACGGGGCGGCGGGACAAGATGCCGACGATGCGGCAGACCAACGGGCTGGCGGGGTTCACCAAGCGCGCCGAGAGCGAGTACGACAGCTTCGGCACGGGGCACAGCTCCACGACCATCTCGGCGGCGCTGGGCATGGCCGTGGGGCGGGACCTCAAGGGCGGCAAGAACAACGTCATCGCGGTGATCGGAGACGGCGCCATGACGGCGGGGCAGGCGTACGAGGCCATGAACAACGCCGGCTACCTCGACTCCGACATGATCGTCATCCTCAACGACAACAAGCAGGTGTCCCTGCCGACGGCCACGCTCGACGGGCCCGTGCCGCCCGTCGGCGCGCTCAGCAGCGCGCTCAGCAAGCTGCAGTCCAGCAGGCCGCTCAGGGAGCTCAGGGAGGTGGCTAAGGTACGCCCGGCCGCACAAACCTTCCACGGCTGGAATTCTACCAAGTCTCGACTCACGGGCCACGGCAGCATATATTTTCTTTTTGTTTGTGAAATGATAAGGAGTAATATATCCGTGCATTTTGGAAATTGAAATCGGGATAGGAAATGGTAGGAAACCGGCGTCAGGATGGTAGGCAGCAGACGTGTCAGTGGGACAACCACGACGCGCGTGCTTCTTGGAGCTCGTAGAATTTCTGAATTTGTCGGAAGCAATTGAACTTTTGGTACATGCCAAAATAAGCCGCGTCAGATGCAGTGTGACGTGCAGGCGAGAAGTACTAATCTTCTTCGAGGCGCCATGCATGGGCATTGCAGAAATGGCGATGATGCAACGTATATATAGTATACCAGCAACAATCTGTAGGTTCGAGTAGTGCCCACTAGGCAATCTTTCTATAATCAAAGCTCCTCAGTGCATCTCGACAAGTTGACTCTAAGAATAGCTTATCGTCGTCCCAAAATACTCAAATTTTATTCATGAAACTCCAAATCAGTCAATGAAATTTCTCTGTACCTACCTACCAGTTTTCATCTGGGCTCTTCTAGTCTGACACTGGGCCTGGTCTTAAAATTTTGGAATAAGTCCTTTTGACGTCCCTCAATTATTGGCTAAGTTTGATTCTCTTACCTTATCTCTAAAACCGGATGTCCGTGGTCCTTAAACTCTTAAAACCGTTGTTTTTCGTCCTTGACAGTTTCGAGAGTGGTTTTGGAGGAGGTACATTTGAATTTAGTTGATAGTTCGAGGAGGTAAAATGGACTTTTGATAAAGAAGGTTTGCAAATATTTTTTTCTTATAAATTTAATAAAAACCTAAAATCTGGTTTAATCTTTAAGAATATAGAAAAAATTGTCTTAGAAAAAAATATGAAATAAAAAAAATCATGTTTTTATGACTACTTTGGAGCCATACTAGTTTTCAGGCATATCAAACCAATTACAATAAATAGTGGGAGCAACTATTTAATAAAAGTAATCAAAGTGAATTAATAAAAACTTGATAATAAAAATTATCAAAGCAAATTAGTAGAAAATTAATAGAAAATTTATTTTAGATCAAAAATTTTTGATAGTTTTTACTAAGTAGTTGCTCCCATATTTATTATAATCAATCTCATATGTCTAGAAGCTAGTATGCAAAGAACCTAGCCCGAAAGGACTTTTTCCTAAAATTTTCATGGGTTTTTTTGATATGTGCCATTACAATTTTCGTGGATTGGAGAAACGCCATTACAATTCGTCTATTTAGAGATCTGCCATTACAATTTTATCTCTACCTCATCCGTGCCATTTTATACATCTTTTGGACGTTTGGGGGCACTGTACACCGTATCTATATACGTCTGTTCTGTATTAACATCTCTCCACTCGCTTACATGCGGGTCCCACATGTCAGCTTCAGCTTCAACCTTCCGCCATCAAGCCTCCTCCCGGCGGCCATCCCGCTAACCGCGCCCTCCCACCGCTGACCGATGGCCGGAGCTGCTGCGCCGTGCGTAGGCCGCCGCCACACGCCAAGCTCCTAGCGGAAGCTGCGACCGCCGGTGCCTACCCCTCCCATCAAATGGTTGGAGGTTGAAGAAGAAGCTGACGTGTGGGCCCTACACGTCAGCGACTGGAGAGAGGATCAGTAGATGTGTTTTTTTATCCAAATACGGTCATTCATATACAGATACGGTCTGACGTGCGGGCCCATATGGCAAGAATCAGGTAGAGGAAGAATTGTAATGGCAGATCTCCAAATAGACGAATTGTAATGGCGTTTCTCCAATCCGCGAAAATTGTAATGGCACATATAAAAAAACCCAATTTTCATCTTGTGCTTCCCTTTTGAAACGGGTCATAAAATTTCTTGGGCCAGGTTCTAGGAGGCCCATTATTGTTGTGCCGAGACAGGATTCTATCTAGACTAGACGGCCCATTAAGGTTTTGCACCCCTGACTCTGACCGGCTGGCCATTTCATTCAGGGCGTGACGAAGCAGATCGGCGGGTCGGTGCACGAGCTGGCGGCCAAGGTGGACGAGTACGCCCGCGGCATGATCAGCGGGCCCGGCTCGTCGCTCTTCGAGGAGCTCGGCCTCTACTACATCGGCCCCGTCGACGGCCACAACATCGACGACCTCATCACCATCCTCAACGACGTCAAGAGCACCAAGACCACCGGCCCCGTCCTCATCCACGTCATCACCGAGAAGGGCCGCGGCTACCCCTACGCCGAGCGCGCCGCCGACAAGTACCACGGTGAGTACTGTACACTCTACAGCGTCGGTTGCTTGCTGCAGATAGTACCGAGACACAGTGTGTGATTGATTTGTTTTGGTTCTGCTTCGCATCCAGGCGTCGCCAAGTTCGACCCGGCGACGGGGAAGCAGTTCAAGTCCCCGGCGAAGACGCTGTCGTACACCAACTACTTCGCCGAGGCGCTCATCGCTGAGGCCGAGCAGGACAGCAAGATCGTGGCCATCCACGCGGCCATGGGCGGCGGCACGGGGCTCAACTACTTCCTCCGCCGCTTCCCCAACCGCTGCTTCGACGTCGGGATCGCGGAGCAGCACGCCGTCACGTTCGCTGCCGGCCTCGCCTGCGAGGGCCTCAAGCCCTTCTGCGCCATCTACTCCTCCTTCCTGCAGCGCGGCTACGACCAGGTGGTGCACGACGTGGACCTGCAGCGGCTGCCGGTGCGCTTCGCCATCGACAGGGCGGGGCTCGTCGGCGCCGACGGCCCCACGCACTGCGGCGCCTTCGACGTGGCCTACATGGCGTGCCTGCCCAACATGGTGGTGATGGCGCCGGCGGACGAGGCGGAGCTGATGCACATGGTGGCCACGGCGGCGGCCATCGACGACCGGCCGAGCTGCTTCCGGTTCCCGCGCGGGAACGGCGTGGGCGCGGCGCTGCCGGCGGGGAACAAGGAACGCCGCCGGCGGGGATGAGATCCGGGAGGCACGCGAGGGCCACGAGCAGGGCATGCGCGAGCGCCGTCGCCACCGGGCTCTCCCAGCGGCACACGCCGGCGAGCCGCCGCGCCGCGCCGGCGGCGCCCGAGAGCAGCGCAGTGGGAGAAGAGAAGAGAGGGAGAGGAGATAGTGGGAGGATAGAGGGACCCAGATTTGTGGACTTTGCCTCCAAATTTGATGCTACCAATTTTAGTCACCTCTATAGTCACTTCATTGGAGAAGATTTTTGGGTCAGAGTGACTAAAAAAGCTCGACGGCCTTCTCGACGGCAAGCTCAAGGCAAGTTGTTACAGATCGACTTTTACAAAGACTGACAGGACATGTTTTCATTGCAGAATTCTCCAATCGCGTTAGCTGACTAATAACAATGAATTTTACTTTGGTCCCTGCAGTGGCGGCCGCTGGTGCTTCCGGACAGGTACATCGACCACGGATCGCCGGCCGATCAGCTGGCTGAGGCCGGCCTGACGCCGTCGCACATCGCCGCGACGGTGTTCAATGTGCTGGGGCAGAACAGGGAGGCCCTTGCCATCATGGCAATGCCGAACGCATAGGATCTCACGCACATATAGGTTTGTACATTTAGAGGGTGTTTGGATCCACTGTAGTAAAGTTTAATCCAGTCACATGGGATAGTTTAGTCCCATCATATCGGATATAAGCATATTAATTAGAAGTTTTAAATATATATTAATTAAAAATCTGTTACATAAATAAGGACTAATTTGTGAGACGAATCTATTAAGTCTAATCAGTCCATAATTATATAATATAATGCTATCATAAACATGTGATAATTATGCAGGTTAATTAGACTTGTTAGTTTCGTCTCGCAAAGTAGTCATGATTTATGTAGTTAGTTTTATAACTAATTTATATTTAATACTTCTAATTGTCATTTATTCAAAAGGTTTTTTTTGATCCAAACACCCCCTAGTCGTTAGATGTGGTCGCAGATTGTCTGCTTTAGATGAAAATGTCGCGGGAACAACCATGACAGGTTGTTGTATTTCTTCTTCTGCTGACACTAAAGTATATAAATGCTTTTGCGGCAATGCTTGCTTATACTCTCTTCATTTCTAAAAGAGTAAAATGCACCCCAGGCCCCTTAACTTGTCGAGCTGTGTCATCCAGGTCCACCAACTTTGAAAACGCATTTCTAGGTCCCCAAACTTGCTAATCGTGTCCAATAGGTCCAAATCTTGATTAATCGTGCTAATTTATTCTAATCCCTCTTATCATCCTATTCTAATCCCGCGGAGGGCGGTGGCGCGGGCGACGACGGCGAGCGCGGGCGGCCGCAGGCAGGCGAGCGTGGGCGGCGGCGGCTAGCGCGGGCTACAGAGTACGCGAGGCCGGGTGCAGAGGCGGGCTTCCACCCGCGGCGGTGGCTCCTCCCGCGGCACAGTGGCCAGGCGGCGAGGAGGCAGCGGGCGGGGTGGGGCGTGGCGGCGGCGGGGCGGATGGCCAGCCGGGCGACGCGGCGGCGACCACGGCGGTGGGACGACGCGGTGGCTCGGCGGTAGGGCAGCGCGACGCCGGCGGCCTCCTCTCTCCTTCTCCAGCGGCTCCCCTCCCCTGCTCGTCGCTGCTGCGGGCCGCGGCGGCCGTCCCCTCCCTAAACTCACCGGAGACCCTCGCCGTCGCCGCTACACTCCACCTTCTCCTCTCTAAATTCGCCCAGAGCATCACCGCATTCCCGTCTACCTCCTCCACCCAAGCACGCGCTCGCCCGTTCACCCACGCACCACCTCCGCCGTCGCCATGGCCGCCGTTGAGCACCCCGCCGCCGGCAGCTCCGACCGCTCCACCCCCGTCTAATCTCTCTGTGCAGGTAGATTTCCCTTGGGGTGGTGGTGCTCACGCGCTCGAATCCGGGCTCGTACCGCCGCTCCTTCGCCGCCGCGCCATTGGGAGGAAGAGTTTACTCTTTCTAAAAACCTGACGTTTAAAACAGGGACATGGTCTCAAAAACAAAACTTTGACCTCTTGTTATGATAAAAATATTTATCGAAGAGCGATATATGTATACTTTTATAAAAGAATTTTTCAAGACAAATTTATTCATATAGTTTTCACATTTGCAAACTCAACAACTAAAAGTTATTGATGATTTATATTCCCAATATTTAACCCAAACCTTGTTCTAAACGTCAGATTTTTAAGAATTGAGAGAGTAGTGAACAAGAGTCGGGCACACTAGAAAATCTATCTTTCTATTATTATTTTAACTATCACTAAAATGTCCGTGTCAAGATAGCCCCGTCCTGTTAACTCTATGGTGACATCTTATAATTTATCAAATAATACAGACTATACATAAATTATTGTTAAACTCTAATAACAGATAAAATTTTTAAATACTCAACCAAACAATAATGAATAATATCATATACTCCATCCATCCTAAATTATGTTTTAGCATATCTAAATATAAAAAAATTTTACAAACAAGAAAAAATGATAGTTTCTGAGATGTTTCTGTCTCTATGGCTGCTTTTTTCTTAACAAGATGTATTCATACGGAAATGGACTAAGCAGTGCCTTCATCGGCATCATATTCACCACCTGTTGGGAGACCTACAGTAATGCAATCACTACATTTCCTCTCCTCTGACTTGATCAGTAACCCCTGTAGTTGTGGTAATTATATAGAATATGGCATGAGTTTTTGCACAAATTATATTTGGCATGGTGATACTGCCATGTTTTTTCTTAGATTATTTTGTGCTTGCTCTAACAGTAACAAATAAAAGCGTGGATCATGGGTATTTTTTCCAAAAAAGGTTAATCTTGGAAATTTTATTTTTATTAAATGTTTCGGAGTATCTTTAGCTTAAACTTAGGCCATGTTTGGATCCTAGTGTTAGTGTTAGTGATAGTCTTTTAACACTTCCAACTAACACGTAACAAACTAACACCATCTATGTTTGGATTCATGTGTTAGTTTGCACTTTTTTGAGAGCCTTGAGGAGAGAGAGGGGAAAAAAGTATAGTGATTCTCGTGGTCCTCACCAAACTAACACCAATTGCCACCTCTTGGAGGGGTTAGTTTTTTTTTGGGGGGGGGGGGGGGGGGGGGGGGGGGGGGTGTTAGTCCCAACTAACACCAAAGTAACACTCATATTTGGATTCAAAGTGTTAGTTTGCCCCAAACTAACACTAACATATGGATCCAAACAGGGCCTAGTGCTTATTGAATCTATATAACCTATATAATTGGTACCCACTAACAAGCATGGTTAGATTTCTCTCCACATGCAACTATTCCACATCATCGTCCACTATGCGCCATATCATTA
Source organism: Echinochloa crus-galli (assembly GCA_900205405.1). Taxonomy (NCBI): domain Eukaryota; kingdom Viridiplantae; phylum Streptophyta; class Magnoliopsida; order Poales; family Poaceae; genus Echinochloa; species Echinochloa crus-galli. Next base: position 486,762 of record OAMR01000526.1, read on the forward strand.
TCCACTATAAGCCATGTCATCATCCACTAGACCATCTATTTATTCTTCAACCGATTTTCTGTGACCATATTTTTGTGAGTAGCAATTACAAATTAAAGGAGTAGAAATTACATGTATAATCAGTCATACTTTCATGTATAATGTTTACTAAAGAACGTTGCAATGCAATCACTTTGGTGTTTATACTTTCACATTTCACTTAAAATTTTATTTAACAAATTCCGCAGCAACGCGCGGGGTATCACCTAGTTCTTCTGGTTATAGGAACCAAACAGTAGGCAAATGGGGATTGGCCCGTGCCCAACTGTTGGACGCCGGTGCAATTATGGTAGTGTTTAGTTCGGCAACTTTGCGGCATTATCAGATCACATCACAGCGCAATCTGATTCCTTTAAATATGTTTGGTTGGCTCATACCATAATCAGGTGCCGCATAATCCGTTCACAGGCCAATACAAATCCAGCGTTAACAGATACCCCTCGCCTATGAGGTTAATCAGATCCCATACTCCACTTCGTGGTTCCGACTTGCGATTGCTACGGCGCCGTCTCACCTCATCATTCCTCACCTTCATCGTAGATATCAACTAGCACAAGAGCTTCCTCCAGACCATCCACTGTGCCTACTTCCTGTCATTCCCATTACAGAGCTCCACTTGAAGCAATCAAAGGGAGGAATCGTTTATTCGACAACAGTTCCCCTCGTGATCTCTTACCATTTACGTTTGCGATACAATTTGTGGACTAAATAGCACCTATGTGGGAGGTAGAGGATCCGACCAAAATCCAATCGTGGTGCGGATGTGTGGTAAGGAAGACACAGAAGGTCCCGACGCCGAAGAGAGCTAGAACGACCATGAACATGAACATCCGTGACCACGACCAAAGCGTCCACAATCAGCATATGAGTTAAACCTTATTATATTAGAGATCTTGAGTATTGATGTATGGGCTTGTACTTGGTACTTGTTATCTAAAGTATTGACAAATGAACTTGTACATGGTATTTGTTATCTTAAGTATTAACGTATGACCTTGTATGTGATATTTGATATGTTTGTTATTGATCGCATGCTAACAGAATAGGTTGATGTTGGCCAGAATAAAACTATTCTAAATTAGACGTAAAACTATCATTAATTTGGTAGAAAAATGCATTTCTAAGGGCATTTGATGACCTCAGCTTTCCGTGGAAATGGTCTGAGCCACCACTGCAAATGCAGTTCTAGAGACGGGCAATGCTGTAAATCTATTTACGGGAGCAGACAGTGTCATTTTCAAAACATCTCCTCCTCGATCTATCGAACCAACTCGATTCCATTTCGCACAGTGGAGGCACGGAGCGATGAATCGATTAACACACGCTGATCGAATAAAATACGCGCCGCCACCGCAGCCGATCCGTCTCGGTCTCGGGTGCACCTCGTAACGATCTCGGGAGTACTTGACAAATTGTCCCAGAGATCACAGATCGATCAGCTCGCTCTCACTCCTGCACTTGCACTACCAGACTCCAGCTAGCTTTACGCAAGTTCCGAGACGCCCTCCATTTGCCCACCAAAACCCCAGCATAAATACCGACGCCCTGCAGAAGGTGCGTGCGTTTCCCACCAACTCGCTCCACTCCGCTACTCTGCTTGCTAGCTCCCCCGATCCCCATGGAGGCCAGCCACCGCCATGACCAATCGTCCCCGACCCCGACCCCGTCCTCGTCGGAAACGCTGATGGCCGCGCTCCTCAACTCTCCGGCAACGCAGCTCCCCTCCCTGGACCGTGCCCTCGCCGCCGACGCGCGCCGGCTGCGCTGCCGCCTCGCGTTCCTGCTCCTCTCCCCGCCGCACTTCGCCCGCGCGCTCGCGCGGCTCCGCTCCATGCCGCTGCCCGCCAAGGCCGCGCTGCTGGGACGCGTCCTCCTCCGCTCCCTCCTCCTGCTCCTCCCGGCGCTCTGCCCCGACGACTACGGCGGCGATGGCTCCCACCACCGGCACCACCTCCTCCTCCAGCAGCCCGACCTCGACGCCGCGCTGCTCCTCCTCGCCATGTGCGACTCCTACTCCCCGGCCGCGGTCGCCGCCTCCCCTTCCCCCGTCGACTGGCGCGCGGTGATCGTGGACGACGTGGTGGCCTCCGCGCTCTCCGTCTCCGGCCTCGGCGCCACGCCCTGGGCCGCGCTCGCGCCCTACGTCGACGCGGCCGCTTATACACAATGATGAATCCATCACTTGATCGATGGGGACGCCCTGCTGCTGCCTGCTTGGTTTCTTTCGCGCGTCGCGGTACGTGGTCTGGAGCACTGGTGACAGATTCTTTAGGACGACGGCGACGGTAGCTGTGGTGGCGCTGGGTCCTGTTGTGGAGTGTGGAGCATACATAATGAACAATGATGTGGAATTATTGTGAGATAGATAAATGAATAAACTGTGAAGGATTGTCGCTTGCTAATTGTTTGACATACCGTGTCATTAGGAAGCAATGATTTGGTTAGTTTTGTATTGATTTCAGTGGGTCAGTGGTCAAGTAGAGGAGAGATCCAGGAAGAGGATAGGTATCGTTGTTTTGCAGCCTAAATCGTTGCTTTTTAGGCTTTTTGGTGATCGTGTGCGTGCCGCGTAGCATTGGCAAATGGCAATGGCAGCTCATCATGGAAGTGCGATGAGCCCTACTGCTGAAATATTGCTAGAGAGGCCATACATGATGATGTTGGGCAGAATTTCGTGCAGACGGAGCTAAAACATCATTCCGTTGTACTCCGTAACTCACAAGGCCAACTCTTATGAGCCGTTGGTTCGGTTTCCAATCAACGGTTGAGATGCATCATCGGTTAAAGAGAGAAGCTCGCAAGAATTTTGGCTTAATTTCTCACTCTACGGTCCTGCTGGAGTGCTGGTATTATGATGAGGAGGAGAGATATAACACGATCAACCAAAAAAGAAGAGAACAAAAGGACAAGAAGAGGTAAAGTTGTCCAAGCTTGGTTGCTTGGTTCGATTGTCTTCAACCGTGTGTTTGGATGCCCAAACATGGATGGATTAGCGCCAAACATGATGGAATCTACCATTCTACACTGAGCTTTTACTTGATCGGTTACTTGGTTTCCGTCAACTCAGATAACTAAAGTTTAAGCACATATGTGCAAATAGTTTGGGTGGTGACTGAAATGGTATATCTAGTTGTGAGCTTAACTTTTTGGTAGTCCGTCGAAGGACTCGTGCCGTATGAATAGCTAACCGAAGGAGACTTGACATATGTGGGTCATCTGAGCTTGACGCGCGCTGTTATATAGGCTTCTTGTCAGCTGCTTATGTTGTTGGTGTTGATGCCAAATTTGTACAGACTAACCTAATGGCATTTGTTGTTGTACGTAGTCCTCCAAAAAGAATCTAGAGAGAACTCCTTAAACTGTATCCATTATTTTATTGGTCAAAATGCACGAGCAAAGCAAACCAGCGCATCGTTCGTTTGGATTGTTTCTAGTGAGCTAACAGTGTTTTTCTCTCAGCGAAAACCAGCGACACCTACCAGCTACCAACCAACCAATAATGTTTTTCTCTCAATAAAAACCAGCGCCGTGGACGCCGTGGACAGATCTAGTACGTCGATCTAGGGATCCGGGACGTGCGCACGCAGACTCGCCTGCACAGTTGAGAGAAGATTTGCTGAAAGGAAATGCGAGGTGGACGTACGTACGCGCGGGCCCGCCGAAACATCGGCGGCTCGCGTGATCAGGAAAAAAGGGACGAAATATATGGATCGGCATGGCAATCAAGATGGAACTGGTGGTCGTCGTCTTCCGCTTTGTTCCTACCCATGCAATCCCTGTTTCCTCGTGTATGCGCGTGGCCTCGGCTCGCCGTTTGGCCCCGGCCCGGCCGGCACCGCATGTGCCCGTGCCCACATCGCCGGTGTCATCTGTCAGCCTTGCTTGGTTGTGTGGTTCGACGCCCATCTCGGCTTATGCTCGATCTTTGCATCTTCCATATTCTATTGTCAGATTAGGAACTAGGATGCACTGGACCATGGGCGAGTCGGCACTCACAGCCGATAGCAAGCGATGATCTAGAAGCTTGCATTGTGGACCACACAACTCCTATATTTTTTTGGAAAATAAGGCAGGAGCACTGCCATGTCATTTAAGAAGGTAGCAGATTTACATCACGCGCCGAAGCGAAGACACCACCAACAACACAACCACCAAACAACGCACGCAAACAACGCAACACAACAAAACTCTACACCACCACTGCCTGGGAGAGGAGTCAAAGTTTAACCACCATAGACTGCGCCGTCATCACCAACGTTGTGCCACGCCAAATGTCGTAGCCCGCTGCAAGCCTGAGTGGCAGCTTGAAACCCCTCCGCCATGGGCTATCACCCTCGAACCGCCCACACATGATCGTCGAAGCCCCTGCTCCAGTGAAGCGTCAGTAGAACACTCCCTTCGCGGTACCAAAAAAACCACTGGTCCTGGCCACTCTGCGTGGGGGCCTCGCCTCGTCCAACGCCTCACACTCCTCTGCCAAGGACTCAGATATCTGAGAACCGTTATGAGAACGGAACCTCCGCCCAGCCGACATCGGAAACTCCACCACACCATGCATGCCAGCCCAAGGCCTCGAGCATCCATGGTCCCTCTGCACCTTCCTACCAGCACGGGCCACATGCACCTCCTGCGCCACTGCGCACGGGCAACACCACCAACCAACCCCCACCTAGGTCAAGACGGATCTCCAATGCGACGCCTCCAAGAAGGGCACGACGCCAATGGCGCCGCCGTCATGAGGTTTTCACCCATAAGATCCCTATAGTAGGAACTTGGTGTCTCGCAATGGTGCCCTAACGGGAAGAACGACACCATAAGGGCATCGTCACCATCGCCACCGGCAGCGCCAGTGAAGGCTTTCGCCCGATTCAACACCCTGCCTGCTACATACACCTGACCCGCTCCTTGTCGTCTCCGCAACGCCTCAACCAGAAGGAGCTCGGCACCTCCTGAAGCACCACCAGTAAGCGCCAATCAGCATCCCCAGCCCCACCACCACGATGGCGCCGAACCAGCATCTTTGAAGAGGAGTAGACGGTGGAGCACGAACCGAACCAGGCCACCGTCACCCGTCGCCCGCACGCACCAGCCGCCGGCGGCCCGTAGCCTCACCGTGGCCAGCTAAACACTAGCCCCCACACTCGGCCGCAGGTCGCCGCCGGCCGCGCCGCGCGTAGGCCGCGTCGTCGCCGCTTGGCCGCGTCGCGCCCGGACTTCCAGGCGAGCCCGCTCCGGCGGCGGCGCAGCAGGAGAGCCCCTAGTAGAGGGCGGCGGCGGCTAGGGTTTGGATGCGCGCGCGCCGCCCGCGTCGGGAGCGACGCGCGACGCGTGAGGGACACCGTGTGAGGTATCGCTGCGACGCTGTGCTACAACTCCTATATTAACCTCGCAAGTTTTCACTTGATGCGTCTCGGATCAAATTTCATGTGTTGAGTTCCATGTGAGATGTAGTAGTAGTTTTCAGGTCCCAAATTATAAATATACAAATTTCATCCAGCATGATCCATATTTCAGGGGACGTACAACGCGCCGTCGCCATGCAAGGAAGTTTTGCGGAAACAGCCCTGTGGGCGCGTCGCCGAGGCCCGGTCGTCGTCGTCTTGCTCGTGCTCTAAGAACCGAGCGACGACTCGGCGCCCGCTGTACGACGCGATGCGGGAAGACGGCGGCAGCACGGATACGTTGTGCGTGTGGGAAGAATTCGCGCCACCACGACCGCCGAGCAGAAGGAGCAGAGAAGCTCGAAGCTTACCTCCAGCGGCCGGCCTCCTCTTCGCCGTCGGCCGCCGGAGGAGGGGGAGAAAGAGATGAACGTGCTCTGGTGGGGAGAAGAGAGGGGAGGTGGAAGAGATAAGGTTGGATCATGACCCACTTGCCAGCCACATATTTTAATATACTGATGTATACAACAAAAACAGCTATAAAGATCAAGCATACCGTAGATCACCATAAGTTTGTGTGGTAAATGATGAATTAATTACCATACAGACAGCGAAACAGACAGTCTATTATAGAAGTTGTCTGTTTAGCCGTCTGTTTGTGTAAAAAGACAGTAACTGTCAACACCGTTGTACTTGCCCAGTTGCCCTGGAGATCATCTTTGACGCAAATTTTGTTCACCTGCTTGGGGACCCGTGTCATCTGCACCAAGCTACTCGGAAGTTCAGATATCGAGCCCATTGAGTGAGTAGTCGAAACCGTCCTCTCTGGCAATGGGCCTGGCCCATAGTTTGTTCGCTAACAGGAAACTTAAGAAAAATCTTTTTGGGTGAATCAACTGCTTTGTTGTGCGTTCCTCAAAAATTAAAAAAAAACTGCTTTGTTGTGCAGGTGGATATCCCATATTACTAAGAGTCTATTTGGATAAGTTAAAATATTAATGCTAAAGTACATTGAGCTAATATTTTTTTAGTCTTAACTAAAATTTAGCACCACTTGTTAGCATCATTTTTTAGTCTTAACTAAAATTTAGCACCACCTATTAACATTTATTTTGGACGGACAAATGTTAAAGTCTAATAACACTTTCATTTATTAATCCTTAGATCCAAATATACCCTAAAAATATGTATAAACCAGCGTGTCACAGACATACCAAAAATGTTGGTTGGATAAAAGCTCGCCTGTGGACGGTACAGTGCGAGGAAGCCCACGAGGTCTTTAGTTACTCTCTGAGCTGGCCTACTGAGGTGACAAACCATGACTGTAATCCTGCTGATGGTCGATTCAATCATTCAATCTCTCGAGACGTGCCAAAAAAAATAGTGTCCAAATAAATTGCCGCTCAGAGTTATTGTCCCACACCATGTTTAATGGTCCACCAATTTCCCTCTCGAGATGTAAAATCGCGGAGCCGGAGATCGCGTGATCGGATCACCGCGCGTCCGACCACGGGATCCCCGCTCGCCATGAGGCGACTCCAGATTGGCGCTCCCCGATCCCGAGCATCTCACGCGCACGGCGCGATCGGTTTCGCCGCGCCCGGTGCCCGCCTCGTGTGAGTGCGGGCGCGCGTGTCCCGGCTGGGACGCGGGGCGCTGCCCCCGCCGCGGCTTCTGCGGCTCCCCGCGACGCCACGTCCACGGGTTTCCGTAGAAAAAATCGCGGGACGCGGGACGCGTGCGCCACGAGCTCTCCGTGCTCCGGCACCGCGTGGTCTCGACCTCTGGGGGTAGCAGTGCCCCTTGCTTTGTGCTTCGGCCAGGGCGGCCGGCCGTAGCGCCAGGTCGCCGGCCGGCCACGACGACCCATGAGGCCATGCGTGCCGTCCGCGGCTCGGTGAACAGTGTATATATGTGGCCGGTCGTTTGTGCTTGACTAGGCTAGCGAGCTATGCCTCAGATTGGTCTCCGTCTCTGGACAGGACGAGATGAAGATGATGGCTGGCTGGGCGCCTGGGCATCATGAAGTCGAGCACGTAGCAATCCTCCGGCCGGCCAGCCGGGCTGTCGCTTTCTTGCTTTTCTCCAATGATGCAGGGGATTCCATTGCCCCCACGCATGCATCATGCAACCCGCCGGTGCTCCATCTATATACGTGTAATAGATCGAGCATAGGAGTAGGCTGTAGGCAGCAGGGCACCACGCGCAGTGTATTTGCATCTCATCAGCGTTTCCCGTGACCAGAGCTGGCCAATTTGAAGGTTCAGTGACACACAGACCTAGACTGTTCGTACCGGTTTCTCTCTACTCTCTAAAAAAAATATTCTATCCTGATCAACGAGATTCTCCACTCTTTATCACTTGGTTCTGCAATCATTCACTCTCTATGTCACTCTCTATATCAATTACCACCATATTATACACATTTTTATTCCTATCTCTCCTCCCTCACTCCTCACTCCTCGCCTCGCCCGGGCGGGAGCAGGAGGGGCACAAGGCGGCGGCGGTCAGGGGCTCGGCGTGGACGTGGGTGGCAGCGAGCTCGGCTACTTGTTGCCCAAGGCGGAGGCCGTCGGCACTTCCTTCGTGCGGCGGTGGCCAAGAGGAGCGGCGAATCTTCCACGGGATCTTCGGCGGCGGCGGGCGGCCCTCCCTCCCCCTCTCCCATCCATGGCAGCCCCCTCCGCGGAGCAGGCACGGCCGCGGAGGCGGGCGACGCATGGCCAGCAAGCATGGGCGGTTGGCGGCAAGCGCGCGAAGGCGGCCGACGAGGTGGAGGTGAGGCGGAGGCCGGCGAGGCGGCGAGTGAGTGGACGGAGGCGCTGCGGCAACGGCCGACGCGGGGCCCACGCCGACATGGCCTTTACCGAGCCTCTCTCTCCCTCTTCATTTCTCGTCCCCGGCATTGCTTTAGCGTGTGCCGCTCGGCTTCCCGTCCGCCGCTGCAGGCCCAAAAGCGGGAACCCGCACGGCATGCACGTGACGTGGCGTGTAGCATGCGGGATCCCGCTCCCCACTGCGAGCAGCCTTAAATCACAGAAACAGTGTGCAACTCGTCTGGTCGATCGAGTTTCCTGTGGTGGAAACTACCTACTCGTCTCGTCGAGTTTCCTTTGG
>OAMR01000526.1:508468-531634 GCA_900205405.1 Echinochloa crus-galli
CGGAAACGCTTTTCATCTCCCGTTCTTTTTTTCCGCGCGCGCTTCGGGGCGGAGCGGGGCGGTGGGTGTTCGGTGAAATGTCGCGGCGGCAGCTTGCTCACGAGTTTTTTCCCCTTCGCTTCCGCGCGCAGAGGCTCGGTGGGCTCTCGTACTTCGCCGGCGCCGAGAAGAAGGACGACCGCGTGCTCGTGCCGGATTTGGGGTCGCTCACCAGCATCCATGACAGGTGGGTGGGTCAGGGGCAAACATACGTCCCTGATCATCATCACAATACAAAACCTGCCAAATATTCCTGTTTGGTAGTTGTTCCTCTCTGCTTTACCTTCTTTAATCACCTTACTAATAAATTAAATCATGTTGATCATGATGATTCATTTGATTGTTCTTGGCGCTGTGCTACAGGGCTCGCGAGCTGTTCTACTACCTCAAGGGCGGGCAGGTGGACTACGGCGAGGACCACAGCAGGGCCTGCGGCCACACGCAGTTCGGGAGAATCTATCACACAGGTATAGATTCTCAACAGCAGAATTCGTTGACATTGACCTTCAGGAGTTTCTTTGTGGTTGAGTTATGAAACTGCGGTTCTAATTGGGCGCAGGGCACTATCCTGTGTGGGACGAGCAGAACCCGGTGCACTTTGTCGGGCACTCGGCCGGCGCGCAGGTTGTGAGGGTGCTGCATCAAATGTTAGCCGACAAGGTACACCCAAGAGATTTTCAATTTTACTCACAAGTGATTGCTTATTATTGATGGTGGTAGAAGTAGTCATGCCTATCATGTGCTTTTAGGGGGATGGTTCTTGTGATTTGGAGTATATGATTAGTGCACCCAAATTAGGATGACTTTGCTTCAGTTTTAGTTAACTTGGGGCCCTGTTAAAGCGCTTTTGTAGGAATGGCCCACGAATCTGTTTTTAGTATTGCCAAAATCCGTTCTTAGTTTACCTTTCTATTTTTTAACTCTTTGATTCTCTTTTGCTAAGCTTCTGTGTTTGATTGCATGACCCTTTATGAGCTTTACGCATGTGGCATGCTGGTCTTGCTTGTTGCATGTTGAGCCGGCCATTTGCTGGCATGCTCTAGTGTCACGAAACATGTTAACTTCAGAGTACTTTGTGGATATACGATTCTAACACATTGTGATACCAATGTCAGGCGGTGGAAAACGAATAGAAAATTCGAGCATGAGTCGATCACTGGAATCTCGGATATGGAGGTTGGGAGTGATCGAGTCTCTCTCTGCTCTGTTTATCTCGGTCCTGCCTTTCGTTTCTTTCACCCTTGCGGGGGCTCGGGGCTGTCAGGGATGGTGAACCGATCTTGACCCGCGCACCCTAGGTAGCGTTTGTTTGCGGTGGAATTTTTCTATCCCGTTTGACCAATAATTAAAGGTATTAAGTGAGCTTTTGTTGCGTAATATAATAAGTTAAATAAAGAATAAAATGGCATATACCTTTTGCATTTAACTTGTGCGACCTACAGTGAACTTGCTCAATATGTGACCAGTGCTGCAAAATAACTATGGTGGTTGTTTCTCCTTTTAGGTAATACAGAGCTTATAGTACGTAGAAGTAATTGGTGGACTTTGCAGTAGCACGTGCTCTTTATATGCGATGGTTTGCTCGTGCTTCATAACCTGTTGAGGCACGAAAAAACATATATTAAACAATCACCAGCTATATATAGCAATATAAATTACTTGCAATATTATGAAGTCCCAGAAAATATGAAAAAAATCAGGACAAAAACAGACGGTCTTATCTCTTTGTTGCCCTGCATCTCTCGAATACTTGATTCTTCTCTCCAGTTTTGTTGTGTCGAAGGCGGAGCAGGAGTAGTGTAATCCTATCAGCCCTGTCCTGCAAGCGACGGATCCTAGGCTGTTGCCGCGCGGGCCGATGGGCTATAATGAAGACACTATCATCTTCCAATCCAAACTTGATAGTGTCATGTGCATATGTTCTCATGTAGAAACTAGGTCTTGCAGACCCAGTATCTTACTCTTTTCTTCCTTGATTCTCTTTTGCTAAGCTTCTGTGTTTGATTGCATGACCCTTTATGAGCTTTACGCATGTGGCATGCTGGTCTTGCTTGTTGCATGTTGAGCCGGCCGTTTGCTGGCATGCTCTAGTGTTATGAAACATGTTAACTTCAGAATACTTTGTGGATATACAATTCTAACACATCGTGGTACCAATGTCAGGCATTCCCAGGTCATGATACTTCCGAAGACTGGATTCTGAGCCTTACTTCCTTGTCGGGTGCACTTAATGGGACAACGAGAACTTACTATGATGGCATGCTGTAAGTGTTGCTAAAACTATACAGATTAAAAGATCAGTATACTTCGACTTGTAGTCTGGCTCCTTACCTTTCTTTCCTCCTCCTTTTTATGCTATTCTGTTACTTTCAGTGTTGAAGATGGGAGGTCCATGAGATCTATCTGTCTTCTTCAGCTCTGCCGGCTTGGAGTTATTATCTATGACTGGCTAGACATTCCTTGGCTGAAGAATTACTACAATTTTGGTTTTGACCACTATGAGATGTCACGGAGGAAAGTAGGCTTTTCGGGTTTAATTGATCTGCTGCTGGGGCACACTGGCCCATTTGCCAGCGGAGATTGGATTTTACCTGACCTCACAATCCAAGGATCTCTAAAACTCAACTCTAGACTAAGGACCTTTCCCAATACATTCTACTTTAGTTATGCTACAAAGAAAACAAGAAAGCTATTTGGAATTACAGTGCCTTCCAGTGTTCTTGGAGTCCACCCAATGCTCTTTCTCAGAGTCCTTCAGATGTGTATGTGGCGGCACCCTCAGAATGCACCTCTGCCTTACAAAGGATACAGGTGAATCATCCTACTTTTAAGTTGCTTGGTGTCTTCTTGCTTAATAGTATTTCTAGGATCATGGCACTCATGATCGCCAATTTAAGTTCGCACCGTTGTATGCAATCTTTAACAATGCTTTAGAAATTTGACACTATATTCACTTGGTCAGCTGTCAGTTTTTTAAGTGAATTTATGTGTTTACCTTGCTTCACCAATGGAAACGTAACTGTCCTATTGATTTATACAGGTATTACAAGATTATTGAAGCTGACCACATTCTATTCATTGTGAATCGGGAAAGAGCTGGAGTACAGTTTGATTTGCTGTATGATGGCATTTTCCAGCGCTGCAGAAAGCACGCATTTAGGAAGAGCCCGCCTACTGTACCGAATGAAACGAGTCAATAGCAGATTAATCTCAAAGCAAAGTTTTCTAGGTTGTAGAGAGGAACAAATGAGGAACCACAGTGTTTTCATAAACTGTAAATCACATTGCTGATTTGACGAGTATTGCATACTCAATCTCTCCTGTTCTTGGAAGAGGGGCTCATGGAGGCTGGAAACTTTTCATCCTTGTTGGATACTCTGACCGCCTAGTGAACGTTTCGACTTGGCCAACCTTACACTCCAATGCCAGTAAGCTTTTGGATTTGCCTTCCAATGTTGATTCCCCGTGGAAAGAAAAGGAGATAATGGATCAACGGCTGCAGTTACTTAACCTGACTGTGGTTATGATAGGTTCACATATATGTAAGTGATTCTGTACATATTGAGGGTTGCGTGGATGGTGTAACATTTGTACTAGCAGCAGGATTTGGTGGAAAAGAAGTGGTTCGTGAATTATAAATTTGTTTCCGGTGGCAATTCTGGATTGGATCTCTTTGTTTGGCCTGGAGTCTCCTGCTGGCAGACAGCCAGAAATACAGATATTATCATCGGTTGTTATCAGTGTCACCAAACACATCTTTTTCTCCAGTCTCGTGATACATAGTGTTTAATTGCAAAGCTTTCGATGATAGAGATGTATCGTCACCTCTCAATCATGCTAGGCAACAACCCAATGCTTATAGCTCCTGTTGGTTATCGTGCCTGCATGAATACTGATCGAGTACTTGGGCTCTTTGTCCCTGTGTTTCAAGTACTAGTTCGTGGGCTAACACAAGGGCTAACACAACGAGAGGGAGCCCTCCCTTTTTATAACTAATGAACTATCGGTTACAGCAACTTCTTTTCCTTTGTTGGTGCTTTGGTGAGTACTCTTTTGTGAGCGGGTCGTACCAGGCGCATTAAGGATATTCACCTGGAGGTATTCCCTCCGTCCCTTAATAACTGTCGTACAGAAAGCGTGTTTGTGAGAGAAACATAGATTTTTAGAGACTGATATTTAGGGACGGAGTAGGTCACAAGACTTACGACGGTATTTTATTCATTGCAAAATGCAAATTGTACGTTTTAGTTTTTTAAATATATATTTTATTATGCATCTAGATACACTGTATGTCTAGAAAAATCAAAACAATATATATAATTGAAAATAGAGGGAGTCAAGCAGCTGCTGGACACGCCCAGACAAGCTCAGTTCTTTTCGTCGATGAAATGATCGAATTGTGGATGGCTTGACTGGAGCTCCAAGTAACTCCTATTCGATTTGACGATGCATACTGCCTCCTTTACAAAAGAAAAGGGGTTTGTGGGGCGAAGAACATTTCGTCTGTGAAACTTTTAAGTTAAAAAATCAAGGGTCCGTGGCAATTGTTGCAACCAACCACATTATTGCTCTTGCAATCGTTGTCACGACTGCTGTCAATGGCGAAGTCAGAATTCAACATTAACGGGACAAGTCACGAACTTATGTTTGAACGATCATAAATATACGTGCTTAAATTATCATAAATATTTGATGCAGTGTATTTGGAACATAAGCTCACTACATTACTCTATAAAGTATAAAAATAATTATGCGCAATTACAATGTAACTATATACAATTCTATCTTTAAATATTACAGTATACGATGTTTGGAGAAACTACAACAATCATTGGCGGGTTGCCTGACATATAACATTTACAAAGTTTGATAGATAAGACCAAAGTGTGAGTTTTGGAACCAAAGAAACGAACAAACAAAAAACTAGATTATAAAAGAAGAAAAAAGGCAAAGAAAAGTCAAGTTACGGAAAAGTGTACTAAATTTCTAAAAAGAAAAATATTAATTCATGTTACTACTCTATTTAACAAATTAACTAGGAACTAATGTTTTAGTTAACTAATCTAGCTAAAAATTATACTACTGCCTAATCATTCTACAGATGATTCCCAGTAACTCTCCCCGTATAAACAGTAGTTGAATTGGAATAAGATTATTAAGGAACTAGGAAAAAATTTATTAAGAAACTGCTGGAGATGCTCTTACAGTAATATGCAACAATTGAGGCATTTTAGGAGGACGAACTGATCATGTTCTGACTTCTGAGATGAGTTGAGATTTAGGAGGATTGACTTTTTTCCCCTCCAAAGAAGGATGAGCTGGTTTTCTTTTTCTAGGTTCAGGCTCTGTTTTTCTTCACAACAAGAGATAACTTTCTCTATGTTCTCGTTATCTCGTGACATCTGCCTCGTGAAACGGGATAGAGTCCTTCCGCAGTTCAGGAACCCACTGCAACGGGAACAGGACAATTGTATGCCAAAAACTGAGATCCACTCATTGCAGCAATGCAGCTATTTTTCTATTAACTGACGCACTACTACAACAGTTTACATCCTCATACACTAGCAGGTCAGAACTTTTGGCACCTGTACAGTCTGAAGAAAACAAAATGCAAGTTTGCACAGGTGGGAAAAGCACATGTATGCCCGCTCCCAAAAATTAGATGCACGAGCCATGCCTCAACTTAACAATGCGCATATGATACAGAGGGAAGTGCCAGGGGGGACTAAAGATCTAATCTAACATCGACTATGATGCGGAGTCACTAGACAAGTACTTCTTTACCGGAGCTGCAAGCACCCCTACTCCATGGGGGTGGAAAAGAGCAAGGCAGGCTGTAAAACACAGCACAGCAGCAATTACCACAGTCATGCCAAGTCGCATTCTCGTAGCACCGCCAGGATACTTGAAAACCAACGAGGGTTTAAGCCACCTAGCACTCATATCAGGCTGGCAGCAGTACCTGTATGAGACATCTCTAGTCACAAGTGGCACAATTTCTTCCCCAGCTGTGTTAGCTAAGTGCAAATTGTTATCACCACCAGTACCAGTGCTCTGCAAAGAGTTCCAAACATAAATTAGTTTGCAACGTTAATATTAATATAAAAAAGTAGCAGCTCAAAACAATAAAGGGATAAATGCAGCATCATTGTTTTGTTTGTTATAACAACACCGAAAATAGTCTCTTGCCGATTGCCATGCAACTCAAAGGATCACTGGAGTACTGGACAACCTAATAAAATCTTATTGCGCTTAACTTTTCTTCTTTCAGGGTTAACCACTGCCCACATGAATGTAACAAAGCAGCGCAAGGCAGTTGTATCCCACCAGGCTCAAATCTTCTAAGGCTGTCAGAAACTTGTTTGTGGTTTGGTTGCTGATGTTTTGTCTAGCGCCATGGGTTAACGGAAGTTCTTCCCAGTTCGAAAAACAACCTGATAGAATCTGAGGCTGTTTGGTTCCATTGCATGAACAAGCTAGCCGGGCAAGGATTGCCTAGACTTACCCAACAAAGCTACGCAAGGAAAAGGTGGTGCTGTCTGGTTCCCAAGTCCCAAGTCTTCTTCCCAAGAATCTAACTGCAGTAGTTCTAGCAATCTAGGGAGCCCAGTTATGGTTCATCATTTGTCCATAAGTTGTGCTAAGATGATGACACAGATATTGGTTACACACCGAACAAACAAATACATCATGGAGACCCTACAATATAAATGTTGTTCATGGCGGAGTGTATTTCAACCATACATGACATCAACTTTGAATGATAAATAAAATTGATGCATTTTTCATATGGTGGCAGAAACAGCGAAATGGCACAAATGCGGCTCTATCTAATAAGATCAGGAAATTAACTGGTTAAGTGCATAGAAAGACAATACTGATAAAAACACTAGCATAACACCAGTTCATGAATCATGATCATATTTCTCTTAACAGGCTGAACAAATAAATTATTAGCTGCTACTGTAGATGCTTTGGACCTTTGGTTGACTTAGGAATGATGATATCGAGCTGGAGGCCAGCCTGGTACAAAAATCTTAGTGCCAAAGTAGTTCAACCCTGAGTTAACACTAGGTTGAGATATAGAAGCATTTCAGTGTTGAGAATTTCTAGTTATTCGTTCATACATGTCAAGAACAACAATGTAATGAAGGTGAAGCATCAGTCTATTTTAAATTTTTAATTACCACAGAATTCTTTGCAACACAGTAGCACTTACTTCATTATCAAGTGGCACAGAAGTGCCTAAGCTTGGCTGATTTGCAGAACTAGCATCAAAACAGTCATTGTTAGCTCTACGATCAATAATGTTTCGAGCATGGTTTACATATCCAAGAAAAGCAGTTACATGATCCTCCAACCTCCCCCTTTCCAAGTTTGAAAGAACCTCAGAGCCCATGATGTTGTCCATTGACTTCACAATTATTTCCAGAACATTAATAAAATTGTTCTGTATCAAGAACTTCAATATGCATACCCATCTGTGGATATTCGTTGAACTTAGTACATTTTTAAATTCATCAGGAGTAGGTTTCCTGATAAGCCATCCAATGTCTATCAGGAATCCAGACATTGCAGCCATTTGTAGTTTCCGACGCTCACAACGATCAGAAGAAGCACTGGATAACTCTCCGGATAAGTTACTGTCAGAAGAACCACAAAGAGCATCCTGTATCCTCTCTAACTCAGAACACAACTCCTTGCTACCAAAAAGGATAGGGACAAAATTTGATAATCCAGACATGTTTTCAACCTGCAAAAGAGAATCAATATGACCTAAATGTTAAAAGTTCAGCAATCATATGGGCAATAAAATTGTTAAACCGTGACAAGTGGAATAGAACCAGATAAGTGGGGATTGTTGTTCTTGTGACAATATTCCATTCATACTATGGAACAACGACAAAGAATTGTTGCCTCTTGCACTAGACCGTTAGCAACAGAATGGATTAAATTTATGTCCCCTGATACTTCAAATACATGGACAGGATAAGGATGATGCAAGTCACAAACAAATTTTCCAATGAAATGCCTAGAGAGTTAACTTTATTGTTAGGTTCTCTTCAAATTATGTATTGCAAAGTGTTCTACTCACAGGATTTTAGTTATAAATCTCCACTAAGTTTTGCTCTAATTATTTTTGTGGGACTCCTTGTGTCACTTATCCCCATGATTGTTTTCTGAAATTTTTGGAGTTCTGGAGCTTTTCCCCTCATTTAAATATTCTCTCATCTAAATTAAAAAATAGCGCTGCACCGCATTGAGTGGGTGGGGTCAAAATTAGACGGTATGGAAAATTTGGGTACCCATGTTAGACAATATTTAAGTTGGGTCAAAAGTAAACAAACTGGAGAGTTGAGGCGTCAAAAATGGACTTTTTCCTATTACTAATTACTATACATGAAGTACCAAACACATCAGTCCATCTCATAAAGAGTAAGTAACAAAACAATCCCACAAGCAAGCCTGACTTGGAACTTTATCGAAAACATTGTATGTAGGAAAACATTTAACAGCACTCCTTTTTCTCGCATAGGATCGCTGTGTGTCATTTCATTAATAAGAAGACAAATTAAAAATGAGGGATAAAAAAAGATCCCTCCCTAAACGCGGCCCAATGCATACCCAGTATATTAGGTTACAGACTCGCCACACCAGGCTTTCAAACGGCCATATTACCATGAACAGACTATGAATCCGGTGCTATGCGACCATAACAGAACTCATATATACATATAATGTAAACTAGGATGCGCCAGACTAAAGTTCAATGATAGAAATTTTATCAAAATTGTCAAAGAAGATAATACTTACTTCCACAAATGCAGGTCCATGAATGTCTGGTCTTGATTGAGCGATGTTTAGTCGGAAAATTTCATGTTGAGAATCAAGAATAAGATCACCTTTTTTTACGCAATTGAAGGTATCATCAGACGTTAACCGGTAGCAATCATGCTTCAAATAGTCCCCATCAAATGACAGAAGTGACCTACCATGAGAACACAAATTCAATAAACTTGTAGCACCTATAAATTATGCATAGACAGCTGCCAGCTAAAAATAGGTTCTATACAGAAAAAGGATCACTGATCAGTCCACTTCATGCATACGTGAAAATGTATCTTAGGGTATCAATTTTGCACAAATTCGTAGTTGGATCTGTAACATAAATTCACAAATAAACACTTATTTGCCCTGTTCGGTTGGCTGGTGGCTGGTGCTGGTTTTTGATAGATCAGCTAGGCGCTAGGCGGAATCTAGGCGCTGACCCATTGCCTAGCGCCTAGTCGCGTCTAGTCGCCGCCTAGGCGACGCCTAGCTGGGCTAGGCGCTAGGCGAAACCTAGGCGCTGACCCATTGCCTAGCGACTAGTCGAGCCTAGTCACCGCCTAGCTGAACTAGTTTTGCTGAGAGAAAAATACCGCTGGATGGTTGGTGGCTGGTGCTGGTTTTTTGCTGAGAGAAAAACACTGCTGGCTGGTGACTGATAATCCAAACGAACAGGGCGATTATGGATCAAGTATAACCACACTTGTTTAAAAAAATGAACTCCTTTTTGCTGCATCTAGACTAGGTACATATAACCCACATATAATATAGGCCCTGTTTGGGATAGCTTTTCTGAATAGGATTCTCTGAAAAGCTAGCTGACCACAGAATCTGCTGGCAAGAGAATCTAAGAGTTTGGCAACCTGATTTTATTTTAGAAGATCATTAGTATTGAGTGTACAATGACATATATGCCCCTGAACCTCAAAGGGATGCAGCAGGTCGATGCGGCACTCGCGGTGGTTTCCGCCGCCGTTTCGGTCCGTTCGATGGGGATTTTTTCACCGATGGGATGAGATGGGGAGTAGATAAGAATTCATCTTCTTTCGTTTTAGCCCTTTGACTTCCCCGATATTACACAAATTTTATTATTGAATTGATTTCTTTCGTTTAAGTCCTAACTTTATATATAAATTCAGTTAATCATTCCGGAGTATCGTTCCGGAATATCGTCCCGAAAAGTAATGGAACACGTTCCATTCTTCGAATAAACATTTCGAAGAGGTGTACCCCCTTCGTACCACAATTTTCAAAACCGACGTTCCCCGTTCCACGTTCCGGTTTCTCCACCCATCGTTCCGGGAACTTTTGTGACTAAGATCATAACAAGGTTGCGGAAATGGTATTTTTGTTTTTGCAACCTAATAAACAGCACAATATAACGCAGTGGACAGCAGCGGCATGAAAGGGAACAATTTCAGTTGGTAATGAAGTGGGAGTTATTTTGGTAGCAGATTGGCGACTGGCGCAGTGGCATGTAAGACATTTTCTTCTGCTGAAATTTAAAGAGTTGCTGGATGGCTTTGATCAAGTTTCTAGTCCCCCTAGCTATCCAGATTTCTTTTTTTTTTTCTCGAACATGAAAGAGAGCTGCGTAATGCAACACGCCTGACATTTGTTCATGGTTCAGACTGTAGATTCAAACATTTACTAGACTAGTTGCATGTTAAACTATAGTCTTCTACCTTATCAGATCAGATTCAACATGCTGCTAGTACTCCAACATTGGATCATAGTTTTATTCTTGGCAGCAAGGAAGCTTGAGATGAAATGAAACATGCAAACATTGGGCATTTTAAGTATTTAGGTTGGTCGAATGAAATTAACACAGGAAAACTTGTTCCAAAAAAAAATGGGTGAATTCCATCTCGTATAACTTTAGGTCAACATCAAGAATGGACACGAGATGGCCTCATACAAAGCGGCAAATAGACCTGTGAAGCTCTTGTCCAAGAGCGAACCAAATTCACATGGGTTCAACAGGCAAAACAGGTCAATGGTTTACTGTTTCCAAAGGAATCCAACAGAGGGAATTTGTACCTGAAGTTTGGCTGGTCAAGAGAACTTCCACAAAGGATGAGATCAACAGGTTTCCCAGCTTCAAACCATGTTGGATGAACATAATCAATCCTTGGGGATTGTACATCTAATCTGGTACTCATCAATGTTGCTCCATCTTATATACAACCATTACAAATAACGAGTATTAATCAGGTACTTATCTCATGACAGCATTAGTGCAATAAGGTACTGAATCAAATCATACAGGTTCCCTTATCAATTAAGGGATGGTTCAACAAGACATGATTAGTTTACCAAGAACAGTAATATGCATATCAGTAAAAGTCCCATGGAGTCTGATGTCCAACAGTTCAAAAACTAGTGGGTTATCCAGTCAATCAGTCATGAGAGATAAATAATTATTCTTATTAGCAGGTACTAGCACAGACAAATACGCAAACTTGTAAGCATATTATAGATAATAACAGGCAGGTACTAGCAGACAGATACTCAAAGAACGTTGTTTACATAGTTGAAAACTTGCAAGGATATTATAGATAATAACAGTAACACTACGTTTGGATGTTGGTATTGAGGCTTAGAATTAGGAATTGGATTTGGGTGGCCTCAAATTCAGCTGTTTGGCAGACCTTGGTATTGGCAATGGAATTGGGCTCCAATGCCACGGAGTATTTTGGCCAGCCCACGAGAGCCCGCAAACAATTCCGAGGCCCTCAGCTCCGCATTGAGCTGAATCGCGATGCAACTCCCTCCGCTCGCTCTTTCTTCCCCGTGCCCTCTGCTCTGCTCGCGAAAAAAAAAACACAAGCCGCGCCGGCGGCGATCGAAGGGTAGCGGACAGGAGGCGACCTGTCTCTTATACACATCTAGATGTGTATAAGAGACAGGCTTCTGACCTTCCTCCGTCGTTGATCTGCGTCCTGGATGGAGACAGTGACCTTCTCCGGCGAGGTACCGGTGTTGGTGGCTCGGGCGAGCGCCGCCGCCAGCGTGGCTGAGGTGGAGGCGATCAGGAGGGCCAGAATCAAATGCCACAGATGGACATCCAAACATGAATTGGTATTCGCCAGCTTTTTTTATTCCATCTAGCAATTTCATCTACATCCAAACAACGACATTGGTATTGTAACCTAATGCCAATATCAGGCTGATTTGGTATTGAAGTCAATTCAATGTCAAGGCTTCCAATATCAACATCCAAACGGAGCGTAAGCATGTTGGTACAGGACCCACTGAATTTTCCATCCAAATATTTAAAAGCAGACGGGTTCTCTAGTTATCTGCAATAAAGTAAAAGCTGACTACAGGTTTATCAGCAGGTGTCAGCACAGATGATATGCAAAGAATATTAATTTTCATAGGTACAATTGAAAATGGAACTTCTAATGATAGCCCCCAGCCTGTGATTGATGCAAGGCAATAAATATCATATGTTGGAATAAAGTAGTTCATATACCAGTACCATGTCGAATCGATATAGTTATTAACATAAATTATCATGTCATGGAAAAACAAGTTAGGTCATACACACCTTTCAGTACTTGAAATATCATGTTATTGACATGAATGAAGAAGGCCCCTTTACCCAACAGAAGACTGTTAGGAGAATTTACCAAGTTTTTGAGAAGATTTGCTGCATCATCTGATAACTGACGAAAAAAATGCAGAACTTTATTAAGGGACACCATAGCTCTTTTTGCTAAAATGCAATCATAAGTTGTTGGCAATACAGCCGGAAAAGGGGAAAAAAGAAAAGAACAATCTGTGAATCATCTAGACTGAGGGCTCATGTACAAAATTAGCACAATAATTGTTGAAAAATCTGGAAAATCCTTGTGCATGGTTTAAAGACCAAGATAGGCATGTCCTTGGTTTTTTAAGGAAAAAAAGAAAATTAAAAAGAACACGATACTATGTTCAGAACTTCAGCTCAAGACATCCCCTCTACAGCTCTGGGATTTAAAGAATCAAAACTACTTTTCTTCATTAAACCCTGCCCTTTTGGGGTACAATCTGGTTGCGCCAGGCGGCATGGCACAACCAAAAGGGCTACTTGGAAATTTAGATGGGGGGGGGGTTGTTTATAAAATTCTAGATTAAGGACTAAAATAAAAAAATGCTTAAGTAGGCTAGATGGCATGAAAAAGTTTTTTGCTTGTACAAATACCAATGTTTTTTTTGAAGGACTATAATCTACATGTTCTAAATAACATTAAAACTGGACGTGTTATAGATCCCAGGAACATAAGAAATACTTCAAAACAAATCAATCGACTGAATATATGACACTTTCTAGTTGTCAATAATAATATCACAAATTAGTAATCGGAGGTGGCAGGAGATGACAGTTAAGATTCAGCAGGAGGAATGTATATCTGGACTGGAACTGGTGTTATAGACTTATGCTAGCAGTTCATAACTCAACCAGCCCAGGAGGAATTAGGTGGCTTTTTAGTTAAGAAGAAATAGGCATGTAATTCAAGTCGAAGAGGACTCAGACCTAGGTGGTAGGAGTGTGTACACCTACACCTTACATCAACTGAGAGAAGCTCAGTTCCTTAGTTCATAACCAATACATGGTAATAGAGAATACTGCAAAACTGTTCAGTGTCTCTACATTTGTCTTGAAAATAATCATGTTGTGTAATAAGAAGCATGGCATACCTTGTCCCACATATGCTGCGGCATTGCAACAAATACAGTTAAAATAGTACAGCCAGGGCGAATGTAGCCCTCCAATTCAACAGGCATGCTAGCCAACCACTCAAATATCTGTGTATCCACATATACCATCCCTTCAGAACAATACAGTTCAATATGAAAAGAACATACAGTAAGACATATACCTGGTGCCGTAGGCGTCGAGGAAATTCAGCAGGATTCCAGTCATACAACTTGAATGAAATGCGCCCTGTTGGACACTAGAATGGATGGTATAACATTACTACAACCATTAGAGTGGAAAGAATGAAAAGTTCCATCAAACTAAACAGATCGAAACTGCAGAACCATACATACTAATATAAATAAACAACTTCATGAGAACAAAAACATATGACCTACCGAGGATGAATAGGTACTCTTGGTGTCATGCATAGGAGAATTGGTGGTAAGTTTTGCATTTTCCTGCTTTGCACCATTGCAGGCTTCAACAGAAGCTGAAAAGGTCACTACACTTTTACTTTGTTCATTTTGCAAACTGGGTTGTGTACAGGTTGGTGAACTGAGCACATCTTCAGATCCTGCTGGTGTTCCTCTGTCCAAAACCTTGTTGCTAAGGACGGTCTCAAGCATCTCACTTGTTGTCCCTTCCATGTTCTCTATATAAAACAAATAAGTTAATGCACTGGAAAACACAAACTTCATTCAGAACGGTCCGATTTATAATAGGTTCTTTACTCAGATAATATGACCATAAATGAATCCACACTATCACAACACTGAGTTACACTGGGGAAACCTATGTTCCGCAAATACTTAGGAATCCTATTCAATAAAGTATTATCTAAACATGGGAAGTAAACTATGCTAATCATATCTTTGCAAAGCAATAGTTTTGAAAGCTTAATTTACTTGCTTTCCTCTTATTTGGCATAGTATAAAGTAATAAACTGCAATTTGTAATACTTCAAATAGAGAACGCTATGTTGCAGCAAACCTATTTAAAAATGGGAAATGTGTTGGTGCCCCTATAGGTAGAAAAACAGATATGGACTGTTCTCTATTTTCTATATCAGATGGATAATCACATAAACAAATATTAGTCCTTTAAGGATTAAGAATAGCTGCAATGTTCCTAAGGGGGTAAGGCGTGATGTGGCAACTCACCCCTTTCCTATAGCCTATGCTTTTATGGCAAGGGACGCCATAAACATATTATTATCTATTATTATATAATGCAATAACTCTAAAAAAATTGTAGATGTGTGTTTGAAGGAAGAAAAAGATAAAAATAATATAAGAAATAGATGGGGACTGGGCCATCCTAAACTATCTAGCCCATAACACTTGCTAGACATATGAAGCCCAGCAAAAGCCCGACATAAATACACCCCTCAACGGTCAACACAAGCACAGCCGCCTCGCAGGAAAGCCCTAGTCACACCAACTCTATGAGCAGCGACACCTACATCTCCATCACCGCATCACGCAGCACTTTCTCCTCCAGTCCTTCATTTCCCTTCACCACAACCACTGCGAGAGGCATGTCTGGTCCCCCTACCAAATTGGCCACTGATGCCACCTCCTTCCAGATCGACTGCCGCAGCAACCTCTTTCCAGAATAACTGCTGCCACAATTGACTGGAGGGACTCCTGCGGCAACCATTGGCACCGGAGCAGGCAGCTAGCTTGATTCCCTCCTGCTCCTCTCTTTGGCATGGGAAATTCTCTTCTGCCTGCCTCCTTTCTCACTGATTTCAGTAAGGCAACCCAACTCCTTGCCCTCTGGGAGCACCTCGTCAGCTAGGTGATTCCTTAAACGACATGAATAGCTGAACCAATGATAATAGTCATGCTAAACTAGTAAATAGATGAAAATAAGTAATTTTCCCCAGGCAAAATCGAGAAAGTTGAATGATACCTATACCTTCTCTAAGTTCACCATCGCCACTAACATCTGCTGACAGATCCAATTGTTCATCTATTTCTTTATCAAGTATTCCTTTGGAATCAGGTTTTCTTCGTCTCCTTTTATTGTGGCGCTCCAACTTTCTTCTGCAACTCCTTTTGTCTTCATCAAAATCTAGTAATACATGGAACCTGAAATGTAGAAGACAGGACGTAAAAATTTATTTCAGCATGTCATGATTCAAACTGCAAACAAGACAAATTTATCAAGGAAAAATTGGCTACAACACTGTGATTTCGTGAAATTGGCTATTTCACATTGAGATCGGAAAATTTGGCTGTAGGAGACTAGGCAGTGTCCTACAGCAAAGAACCTGAAGTTGGATTCTTTGCTGCAGGACACCGCCTAGTGTCCTGCAACTAATTTTTCCGTTTTCAGTGTCCTGTAGCAAAATTTGCCGTTTATCAAAATCATAGTTTAAAAGTCATGCAAATTGGTCCAAGACACACCAAATACTCAAAACAAATTCTAAGAGATTCATGGGGTGGTGTGGCACTGGACGCTACCCAGACACAGGAGAAGTATTGCCAGGGAAATTCATTTTTAAGTCTGCTTTGTATGGAACGTTGGATAACCAGACTCTCTTTTAAGCCTGAATGGTAAGGAGGTGCTCTCTAAAAATAAGGGAGCGGTAATCTCAAGAAGAAGAAAAACAGCAGCTGTATCTAAGATTTGTTTCCGCTCCCATTTCACCTTTCCAAAACCCATATATCTAAACAGTTACCTGATTTGTGGTTTTCAGAATGCCACTTCATGAAAGCAAGGTTCGCTAGAGGGTATACCTCTTTGGTATGTGAATCAGTAATGGCCTAGGTGTCAACTCCCCCTGCACAGCTATTTTGCATCTTCATAACCCACGTATCCAAAGAATTATCTGGTTTGCCGTTTGGAGCATGCCACATCATGAAAGTAAGGCCCTCAAGAGGGTATACCTTTTCAATTTGTAAAGCAGCTATGGTTCTCCCAAACTTGTTAGTTATGGTTCTTAGTGCGTTAATACTTGTTCCAATTTGAAATGTGTCGATCTTACCATCCTCATACTTGTACAAATACAAGTCCAAAAACAACTTCAAGGCATCTCTTTCCCTCCTCTTTCGTGGTTTTTGGCCCAATTAAAATTTACCCCCCTAATGGAGTATGCATGACACCCTCTTAATTATGAATATGATTAACGTGCAGTACAGTTGTCATACTATGCATCTTATTTCATGTATGTAAAGGAATTAGAGAGGTTATGTGATAAAAGGCTAAAAGTGTTAGATCGACAAATGAAAAAAAAAGAGATACACATAAAGGAGGTTAGATAAAAAAAGGAAAAGATAGGCCATGAGCATCTGGTAGACCCAAGCCAACACGGGTCAGAAAAGCCTCATTCCACCTATCTTGGATCATTATTCTTTGCTCAAATTGGGTTCGCTAACCGTGACCAAAAGGAGCGTACAAGTATGACAGCAAGAGATCAACAGCTGTACGAATTAGATCCCACACTTCATGGGGGTGTGACATGAAACTAGTGGCTGTAACATTCCTGAGCCCCTTCCTGCCCCTAACCATACTCTTCCCTGAGACCCTGACTAGATCTCAGTTGTGCTAGAATCACAACACAAGTCATAGGGACAAAAATAATCCAGGGTGGTCAATCTGAATGGCATTTATGCATTTACAGTCTGTTCGATGAGTGGCCCAACATCCCTGTACCAACATACACAAAAAGAACAATCACCAGGGTGCGCCTTTGTTTTTCAAATTAGCAAGAATTGACAATGATTTTCATTACAGCACGCAATATTTGCTTGCATTGTTCACCAGCCACGTGGACATGCACACATATTTGTTCTGGTTTGAAACAGGACTTGGTAGATATTTTGTGTTAGTTCCGGATAATGCTAGATAATTTCAAACATGATGTCTAAATCTCAGTCACAAAACAATCCGGACGCGTGGCCAGGGCGCGCATCCTGAGCGACGCCCATGGTGCTGGTCCGGTTATGCCGCCGTGAGCGAGCCAAAAGCTCGTCGCCGCAGTAACACTGATGCGGGCCATGCCCGAACCATCAACGCCGGAAGCACGCGATATGCGGCGCAAGGTACAGGCCCTCGTCGATTTCAACATGAATTAGTACAGCCTGCTACCATAATCTCAGTTCTCCAACCGCAGTTTTTTGCACCATTAACAATATATCGTTGTCAACCGCATGAATGCTGGGAACTATGATTGCTAGTGCTTTCAATTGAACTTTGCCGTTTCAACATGAATTAGCTACCATAATCTCAGTTCTCCAACGAACCGTGTGTGTGTGTGTGTGGTAGTTTTTTTGCACCGTAAATAATATATCATTGTCAACCACATGAATGCTGAGAACGTATATTCTGGCATAATCTATTGTCAATAAAAGCTAAACAGTACAAGATTCTAGATATATTATATATAAACTGATGCTCTAGAATTCAACCACAATAGGATACAGATCCCCCTTATGGATAACGACAGCAAAGAGTTACCGTTGATGAAACGTCCAAACATCGCTTGTGGAAAAAGATCCGACAATCACAGATCGTAAGAACTCCAATACTGATATGAAACTGAACGACCGCGGGCATGATTGTCTGTCCTGTGCATTGATTTAATACAACAGTTAGTAGTAGAGAAACTGGGTCTTACTTGCCGCACTGCTGGCAGTAGCGCTTCTGTACACCATCGAGCATGACCGAAGCAGCGTGCGCGCAACGCAGACAAACCCGGTGACGGCGGTGGTACCCCTTGAGCTCCCACTCACGGGAGCGCGGACTCCTCACCGCCCGACAGGTGATGGCAAGGCGCTCGTGGTCGACAACCACGAGGCGAGGAAGTCCGCGAAGGACCGACTCGTCGACACGCGAGGCGCCCTCGACGACGGCGACGCGCGTAATGTCCTCAACAGGAAAAGGCAGGGCGCGGCGCCTCCTCGTCCCAGGCACCCCCGACATGGGGGTCGCTACGACAGCGAGGAGGATAAAAGCCCGACTCCCGAGCCTCCTGGGACCCCGGTGTTCGGCCGGAAAATCCGCTCGGCGCCCATTCCGCCGCGCTTTCGGCAGCCAACTACCATTGCCAAATATGCGGGCGAGACAAACCCTGAGACGTGGCTCAATGATTACCGCCTGGCTTGCGAGCTAGGCGGGGCCACGGACGAGGCCGTCATCATCCGCAACCTTCCGCTCCACCTCGCGGATTCCGCTTCATCTCCGTCGCCGCCGCACGCACAGTTCCTCCAGCAACTCCACCATCGCCTGCGGCTCCCGATTTGCCCCGTCGGGGCGCGGTCTTACTCTTCTTCCGCGCGCCAGCCAGGAACTCCGTCGCCACGTCCTCCACCTCCGCGGCGGCGACCATCTCGTCCACCTCGGGGCACGCGCACGGCACCCTCCCCGCGAGGTAGTTCGGGCACACCAGCCGCGGGTCCCGCTTCCTCACGCGGCGCCCGATGCCCTGAACCCGAAGAGGGGGCGGCGGAAGCAACGGCCCCGGCCCCGGCTCCGGTTCCTGCTCCGGCTCCACCTCCACCGGCGGCGGCAGCGGTGAGGGGAGCAGCGGCGCCGCCGCCTCGGTGGGGCCGGCTGCTCCAATCCCGGCCGCGTCGTCCCAAGGGAGGACCAGCGAGTCGTCATCCTGGACGACGAAGTCGAGGAGGTTGCTCCAGTCCCAGATGGGCTCGCCGGCACCAGCCGCGCCGGGGCCACCGGAGTCGGAGGCGTCCATTTCCGGGGGACGACCTAGCCCTAACCCCCGCGCGTGTGCTCGGCACGATCACCTCCGGCGATTTGGGAATCCCTCACGATTCCGCGGAGGCGAATGGAGGGAGGGATGGGGTAGGGACTCGGGGGCTGGAGCACGCGCCGAGGCGGAGCGAGCGAATGGAATTGGTCCTCTCGTCCCCGCTTGGTAGGTGGGCGGCGCTGGACGACCCGCGCTCGCTGACGGGTGGGCCTCCCAGACTGGTGCGCGGTTGTTGGCTGCGGGTGCAGTGGTCCGGCTGTGGAATCTTGACGCCACAGCGACGCCCGGATGGGACCGACACGTCAGTGGGGACGGGTGGACGGAGCGCCGCTCGTTGCCGCGGCTCTGTTGTTGTTGTGGTTGGCGTCGCGGCGGGGCCACAAGGTGGATCTGACCGTGACCGCCCGAACAGGAGGACGGCGGCCAGGCGCGTTTGGTCCGTTGGATCGCCACCTCACGGTCGGCGACGCACGCGGACGGACGGACGGGAGGGGAAGGCGCCGGGGCCACTCCCGCTGGCGCGTGCCATCATGTCGACACTTTTGTACTGTGGTGTCTAGGTTCACTTGCACTGTGGCGCCGTGGACCTTGTGTTCGATGTCCATTTGTTTTTTTTTTCTCGGCCCAGTTGCTTGGTAGTCTAGGCAAAGCCGTAAGCATTGCCAAATTGCCGGGTAGGCAACTGGCCATGATTCTCCCCTTATCTACTAATCTTTTTTCCCGTGAGTTGACTCTGCACCGGTGAGGTTGCGTGCAATGTATTATTGTGACTTGTGAGTGGGCAACGGGAGGTGGTCACGCGATTATTATGCGAAGATAGGATTAGTAGGGCATGTACAACTCTATTCATCCTCATTTCAACTAATTTCGCACTACCAACAACAATATCGGCAACACATACATTTTCGAGTAGATAATTCAACTCGTAAAGGAAAAAACGTGTGGTTGGTAGCAAACTTAATGTCAATGGCACATCATTCTTGGTCTAGTGTGCTCTGTGTAGACGAGGAGCATGCCACAATGAGGCTAAGAGTATGGATGAAAACGGGACGGGAAAATCCCGTCCCGACCGGCACCGTATACCGTATAAACCGATCGTATACCGTATTGTCAGGGAAAACAGGAAACCGGGAAAAAATCGGAAAAAACCGACGAAATCGGGAGCGGAAGCGGTTCAGGTGTTTTCCTAACCGTATTCTCGGTTCCTGTATTTCGCCGGGAAAATTCCCGCGGTATTTCCCGTATCAAGGGTAGGCTAGCCACCATTTCAGCCCACAAATGCATCACTCGGCCCAGCCCACCTAACCCACTCCGCCCATGCCCCCGCGCGTCATCCGGGGTACCCCGCCCGGCCGCGCCGACCCATTCCAAACCCTAAGCCACCGGCCCACCGCAATTTCTTCCTCTCTGTCTCTCGTCTCCCAGCTGCCGCCGCCGCAATCTCCTCTATGTCTCGCTCACTGCCCCCGGCCGCTGCCCTCAGGGATCCAGGATCCACGACTACGAACATGAAGCCGCCGGCCGGAGGTGCTAGCTGGAGATGGTTGTGTTCTGCATCTGCTTCGTCGTCGGCCTCAAAGTGCCATCTATTGCAGCCACCGCTTCCGCCTCCTGTGCTGGTGAACATGAACAGCAGCACGCTTGCTGTTCCTCCTACTGCAACACCAGGTACTGAACCGATGATATTGTCGGGGACATCCCAAAGGGGTCCCCTAACCACCGGCTATAATCGCCCTCAAAATACATTTGGCCACCAGCGGCCCAAGAAACCATCCGGACAACACAGCCCGTTACTGCTCGTCGCGGCCCAACAACCGACCCGGCTTGATTCACCGCAAGGCCCAAAGAGCAAACGACGTCTCCGCCTCGCTCGAGGGTCCTCGACCTCCTCGAGCGGGCGCGGCTCCGTTTCCGCCTCGCTCGAGGCCCGCGAGCCTCCTCGAGCGGGCGGATCGTTCCGTTCCGCTCGAGGCCACCCCTCTTTCCGCCGTGGCAACACCCCGCCGCACCGCCTGGCAAAAGCAGTTAATGCCGCGACCTACCAAACGCCAAAGTCAAAAGACGGGGATGGGACTTCACCCTGTTCCACGTCGCTGGCACGGTAAGGTCCACTGTACCACCTGCCCCGTCCCGTGCTAACGCATCGCTACCAGGCGGGCGGACACGGGTCACTCCGCTATACTGTGCTACCTGCTCCTGTCCTTCCCCCACTGAGAAGCCCTCAAGTGGGTAGGCGGACACCCTTGAACGACGTACGGACGACGACCGGGGGCGGACCCTGGTCAGGCTCACCACGCCCCGTCACTTCTGCTGACCTCGGCCCCACGCGGCCCTGCGATGGCGTACGCTGGGTCATATCCACCAACTCTCTGCCGTTCCCCCGACGGGGCGAGCATGCCGTGCACTGTGGCCAGCAGAGGCCGTCATCCCGCCACTGTGCCGCTAACTCCCGTCCTCCCCTAACCGGGCAAGCATGGGAGACCCTCGAGCAGGCGTACGAACGACGACCAGGACCCGCCTGGGGGGACTGTTACCCCTCGAAGCCGCTTTAGGACAAGACCCAGGACGGCCACGACGACCGAGGAGGCCGGAGCTCGCCATAATCCCCGATCAGAACCAAGGGCGATGGCACGACCGGCGCCACGCTCTGCTAGTACGCCCCCCTGTAGCATGAATAGTATTTGTACTCGCACCCCCTCGGGGCCGCCTCCTTCTCCCTTGGGCTATTAAAGGGGGAAGAAAGCGCTGGCCAAGGGGAGAAAGATAGACAAGGTACACTGATAGAACACACACTCTCGCCACGATATTGGCACTCCCCCTCAATCACCCGCTCGTCTAGGGACTTGGAGGCTTCTCCTCCTCTCCCGCTAAGCTTGTAGCCCCCCACTACGAGCACCCCGGTGCAAGATAGTATAGTGCCAAGAGCACTTCTTGCTGGAAGTACGGCCTCAAGGCCGGAACCAGGATAAATCCCTTGCGTCATTGTGCTAGCTCTTGCATCAACCAGTGAGGGACGGGATACAGCGCATTCTGTTAAGCGCTGTGGTTGGTCGGCCAATCTCGGCACCGACAGTGGCGCGCCAGGTAGGGGGGCGCTGTGATCGACCGCTCTCCCAAGCAGTTCCCTCACCGGCAGGCCGCGTTTTCGCCATGCCGACACGAACCGCCGCCGGATCTCCCGGCCCGCTTCCGCGCGGGTACCGGATCACGTTCGGGAGCCTGGAGTTCGAAGCGACCGGTGAGGGCTTCCTCATGCGCCTCGCCTCCATGGCACCTGGACTGATGGCCGGGCCTCCGGCATCGCCTACGCCGTCCTAGGTCAGGAGCCGGCGGGCGCTGCACGAGCTCCAGATTTTCGAGGAGGGACGTGTCATCCCGCGCGTGGTGCCCCTGACTGGGACGCGCACCTGTTGCTCCGGCCCGCAGTCACGATGTAGCAGGACGCGCCCCACCGGTAGCTCCTGCGGAGGGAGCACACCGGGGGGATGCGGCCGGAGCAACACAACTGCCCTATGGGCTGACCAACACGGCCGCGAGATACTCCGCAGCAGTTAGCGCCAGCCTGGGCGCATGTGCGGACTCATCGGGCCACCAGCCGGGTCTGATCCGCGACTTCCACCTCTCCTCGCTGGACGGGTCCTCGGTTGACCCCGATGGCGAGGAAAGTGTGTGTGGCCAGGAACGCCCGGACCTGGACTACTCCGAACTGTGCGACCGCGAAGGTTTCACTTCCTTTCAGGCCGCCGCGGACTTTTGCCTCACCTGCTCCGACGATTCCACCGAGGGGGAGTACGACCCCACGCGGGAATGCTTCGTCCTGGAAGGCGAGGTAGAATCCGCGGACGAGGATGACGAGACGACGGACGGCGCCGCATGCTACGAGCAGGTG
>OAMR01000526.1:591024-609559 GCA_900205405.1 Echinochloa crus-galli
AGATGGACCCACAGGTCGAAGTGCGCCTCGATCCCCAACACCGCCTCGCAAACTCCGACGAACGCCGCCGCCTGGGAGATGGCGTTGGGGGAGAAGTTGTGAAGCTCCACGCCGTAGTGGTAGCAAAGCCCCCGCATAAATTGGCTGGCGGGCGCATTGAAGCCCCGCTCGTGGAAGCGGATGAAGCTGACTACATAGCCCGTCGGTGGGTTCGGCTCCCTGGCCAACAACGGCGGCACGATCCACGCCGGCTTCATCTGGCCACCGCGGGCCGGGAGCTGCCCGCCGCGCACCAGGCCCTCCAGGAGATGGTCATTGGCGGCGGACGGGGACCACTCAGTGACGCCCTCGACAACCATGATAGGCGACGGCGAAGGAGGAAGAGACGACGGGGATGGGCGAAGCCGGCGAGAAAGCAAGCGAGCGAGCTCGAGAGCGTTTGGGAAGCGAGGGCGCAGGCGAATGCGAGGAATGGCAAAGGTAAGTGACCCCCGCCCCCCGCTTTCCATTTTATAAACCGTGCACGGGTTAATCCCCGCAGCGAACGCACGGACTCGCCGACTGTGGGCCCCGCGCACGCAGCACGCCAATGACAACCGGGGCCCCCAACGCTCCCTTTCCCGGCAAACGGCACGCGTGGGCAGCGGCATTAAATCCTGCACGGTAAAACGAAACGGCGCAGCGGGCGGCGCCTGACCGCCCGTCGCCTCACCTCGCCCCCCGCACACGCCAACCTCGCCTAAAAAGGCGCGCCCAGTACGCCCACCTCGCGCGCTCCGCGCCACGTCAGCCACGACCGCATCCGCCCGCGGACGTGCGAACGGTCGTGCGTGGACCCGCGGACCGAAGCGTCGGCCCACCGGGCCGGAGGAGGGTTCCCTTCCTAGGTAAGGCAGCGGAGCCTGATGGGCCGCCCTCGAGATTCCCCCAACGGGCAGAATCCGCGAATCGCGCTCGACCCGCCTCCCCTCGACGCCAGGGGCTCGAGAACAGGCGGCATCTTTTTTGCGAGGCCTTACTGATCAGGAGTACGAAGCCTGGCCCTCGAAAGGGTTCGACAGGCGCTCTAGATTGACAGAGTCAGGGACAATTCGGGCGTGCTCAACGGACTTTACCCTGGACGCGACGTCTGGGGGCGCCCCTGTTGTGTTCGAGGCCAGACAAAGGCAGTTAGTAGAGGGATCCCACCGAGGGAGAGCTTTCGCGCCCTTGGTCCCGGTCGGACGGGATCAAGTCCCTTCCTAACAAACCTTTGCGAGTGCTCGCTGATGGACGTGTCTCCGGACCACGAGCCGACCCCTAACGAACGGGGCACGGACGCCCACTCGAACCACCCGTTAAAAGCTCAAACGAGACAGCCGCGTCCGCGAACCCGATCGAGGGTGGCGTGGGGCATCTCACCCCTCATCCCTTCGAAAGGGACACGAGGGTCGCGTAAGGACGGGAAGCATGACCCGATCGACCCTTCCAGGCCAAAGGGCTCGGGGGCTCCCTGCACGAGCGGCACGACGGCCCTCGAGCGTGAAGCTCGAGCCTGGGTATAGTGCGGCCTCGAGACCCAAACTGCGACGCGCAGGAATCAAAAGCCTTTGCACGAGTGTGAACACTCCTGCTAAGGCTCGGGGGCTACACCCGCGGGTGCGCTCGCGTGCCCCCACGGAAGAACCTACGAAGCCAAAAAAGGGACTGATCCCCGCAGAAAGCCCGGGACCGACCCCACGAACCGTCTGTTGACGTAAAACCTGCAGTTCACGCCAAGCACATAGCAAGCCGAATCAGCTGGCTTCACACGTGGCTCGAGCTTTCGAATCCGGAAACAGTTTCCTTATCTTGATAATGATAACCTCACTCTTCCTTGTGAATTTAGCTTTGAAACTGGATGTGTAGACGCACAAGCCACAGCATTCTTCAACTCATTCATTCGGCCCTGTACCCTGCCAGCCGAATTTTGTGGAGGGTGGCTGGTTCAGAGTACTTTTGAGTACTACCAGCCGAATATGATGGCTAGGCAGCTAGGCTGTGGCCAAGTGCCACCAAGATTGTTTCTTCATGAATTCCTTAAGCCTAGGGAGATCATATCTCTACGGCTTGCAAGGCCAATCTTGATCGGCATATAGCTATAAACAAGCTATCTGTCAGCAATGCAGGCATTCATAACAAATTCGGCAAAGCACGTAAGGAAGCATACTGCCGACCGCATGACGTCATCATGATGAAAGATCGGTATTTAATTAGATGATCGTTAGTAATATCTGTTCATCCTTCTTTTATCTCATGGTGGCAAGAACTTCATGACCATACTTTCAACATGCCAATCCATCCTCTCTGCCTCGAGCTCATGCCTGATTATCAGCCAATTTCAGAGGTAATATGTTCACTCTTTATCTGCTCCAATAATAATATTCACTTGTTGATTCCAATTCTGTCATTTTGTAGGACATAGTACCTGTCCCTCTCGCCAGAACAATCTCCTACAAGATTGCGGGTCCAATATCTGCTTTGGGGCATCAATCCTCTACTTTGGCTCAACTGAGTGGAAGGCTAAAAGCATTCATTATTTAATACAAAGTTACGAACATGTTTCACTCATTGAGGGACTGCCGAATACAGCTAGATAGCCGATTCGGGTTCCATGAAGATAGGCTACTTTAGACCCCATCCTTGTCATGCCAACTTCTGCCAAAAGGAAAACCTCTTCTTTACCTGCCCCTTCAATTGTGAAAAAGAAAAGAACAAGCAAAAAAAGTTGCTCAGGTCAACAACTCTCCTCTTTCAAATGCAATGTACCTTTTATCTTGCTCATCTTCTATTTTTGTGATCTCAGGTCCAAACACAGCAGGCAACAGCCACTACAGATTCTGCCGATGCTCCACCAACTAGTATAAACTTTACTATCTCATTCATTCTTTTTCATCGGCATTTATTCTCTTTTAGTTGCAGCGATAATCTCAATGGATCAAATATTGGAAAGCCCTCCTTCTCATCATGATTCGGCTCCAGCTTCACCACTTCCTCAATTAGAAGCTGCACCTTCACCAAGGCACTCCCCAATCTCTCATCAGCATGATGTGCAGGCCCTTCTACTGAACCCGAGAAATCTCCTTCTCCTATTCAGGAAGCCAGAACTGAGGTAAATAAAGTCATCCAATCTTCTCAATTCCCCAATAAATCATTATCAATTCATCAAAAATTTCTTTTTCAGGAGAAATCTGCTTCAACATCCAGTTATTCATTTGCCTTGGATGACCTAGTTGTTGAACAAGGAGAGGAAACATCTTCTGGTCGAGCTCTATCAGAAAGAAATCAATCAAAACTGGAAGACATTCTCTCCTTGCTGCAAAAAGATATTCAAGACCAAGTCAAGGATGCTGATCTTCTAAGGGATGTGCTGGATTCCATTGATCAAGATCTCCCTGCTAATATCAAGACTTCTTTGGATCCAGTTTCCAAGCTAGACAATTATTACACTGCAGTGAAGCAAGCTTTGAGAAATCAATCTGCTCAACCAGCCTTGGAGCAAAGGAGGGCCATAGCCAAAAAATCTGTGAAAGATTTGCACTCTAGAACTCAGAGCAACAAAGAACTGTTAGCTAGCCTACAGTCTGCACTTGAGTCGAAGGAGACCAGGAAAGCTGAGCTGGAAGCTGAATTGAAAAACTTATCGGCTGCAATTGAAGCTGATAAAAAGAAGATAGCCGAAATTCCTGGTCTGACAGAGGAGCTGCGCAGGGAGGCTTCAGTAGCTCTGAATGAAGAGAAGCAGCTCAAATCCAAACTTTCTGCTCTGGCCAAAACCCAAGAAGCTGACAAGCAATTACTGGAGAACATCAGCAATATGATTTTAAATGCCAAAAATGTAATCTCAAAGTACTTGGGTGTGTGATTTGTATCAAACAGTTCAATAGCCGAATGCTTGATCACTTCTGCATTTTCCATCATCTTTACTTCTGCTTTGTCTCATTGTGAATGACTTATTCGGCAAACACTGGCTTCTATAGTATTAGTCCCGAAAAGCTCAGTACAGCCGAATTTGATCAACCGAATGTGACATCAGCATGAATCCCAAACGACACGGAAATGATGTAGTATATTTTTGTGCTAAGGGCAATACATTCAGTACTGGCCATTTTCCTTTTCTGTCAACATTTGTTCTGAAGGCGATTTCTTCCCGAAAATCGGCTGTTCGGCAAATTAATATATCAATCACCGATCGATTTCAACACTGGGATAATACCTTTTCAAATATCTTCCATTTATAGCAGAAGCAAATTCTTCTCCCAATAATGTCTTCAAAATATATGCATTTCCAGGCACGCATCTAACCACTCTGAAAGGACCTTCCCAATTTGGAGACCACTTGCCGAATGCTGCATATTTGGTTCCAATCGGCAATATCGCTTTCCAGACTAAATCACCTTCTGTAAATTGCTTAACTTTCACCTTCTTATTGTAATACTTAGCAACTCGCATTTTGTTCTTCTCAATATTCTCCAAAGCCCTGAGACGAATCATATGCAAATCTTCTAATTCATCCATCATTAAATCTTTATAATCTTTAGAACTTAAATCCTTTTGCAACTTTATTCTCCTTGAGTCTAATTGTATTTCCCATGGCAAGATAGCATGATGCCCATACACCAACTCATAGGGAGACGTCTGTGTAGCCCCATGTGGAGCCATTCGGTAAGCCCATAAAGCCTCACTGAGTACCGAATGCCACTTTCTCGGCTTCTGATCAATCTTCTTCTGTATAATTTTAATCATAATCTTGTTAGAAGCCTCTGCCTGACCATTAGCTTGGGCATAATAAGGAGAAGAATTTAACAATCTGATGCCCATACTTTCAGCAAAATCTCTGAATTCTGAAGATGTAAATTGAGTCCCTTGATCAGTGGTGATTGTCTGAGGAATCCCAAATCTGTAAATGATGTGTTCTTTAACAAATTCAACCATATTCTCCGACGTCACCTTCTTTAATGGAATTGCCTCAACCCACTTGGTAAAATAATCGGTTGCCAAAAGCACAAACTTATGCCCCTTGCTAGATGGAGGATTTATTTGGCCAATCAAATCTATTCCCCATCCTCTGAATGGCCATGGCTTGACAATGGGATTCAAAGCCGATGCCGGAACTCTCTGAATGTTTCCAAATTTCTGACAGTCTTGACATCCTTTATAATATTCAAAACAATCTTCCAACATTGTCGGCCAGTAATATCCAGTTCTTCTAATAACCCACTTCATTCGGTAGGCCGATTGATGTGCTCCACACAACCCATCATGTACTTCACTCATCAGCCTTTTTGCTTCTTCATGATTTAGGCAATGTAACAGCACTCCATCCAGGGATTTATAATACAAATTATCATCAAGAAGAACAAACTTTAAAGCTTTATACCTGAGCTTTCTAGAAACCTTTCGGGACGGATTCTCCAGATAATCGGCAATCTCTTTTCTCCAATCATCTTCTGCCAGATTACTCCCGAATGCATATACATCATTAGCAAAAACTTCTCGAAGCTCTTTATAACCTGATGCACTTTGGGCCAATCTATTTGCTTCTCCATTATCCCCTCTAGGAATGTGTTGTAGAATTACTGACCGAAAGCTCTTCAATATTTCTTTGCATTCTTCATAGTAATTCCTCAAGGTATCACTTTTGCACTCATATTCACCATTCAATTGCTTTATGACCAATTCTGAATCTCCAAAAATTTCAACCGCAATGGCCTTTGCTTCTTTCAAATATTGGAGCCCTTTGAGCAATGCCTCATACTCAGCTTGATTGTTAGTAACAGCAGATTGAATGGGAACAGCAAACTCAAATGTTTCTCCTTTGGGTGAAATTAATAAGATACCTGCTCCACCACCTTTGTTGCATGAAGATCCATCGAAGAATAACACCCAAGGAACAATGTTAAGCAAATTTATCGATGTATCATGATGTTCAGTAATGAAATCGGCAATAATCTGTCCCTTAACAGCCTTTGCCGATTCAAATCTTAATTCAAACTCAGACAAAGCTAAAATCCATTTGCCAATCCTTCCGTTCAAAATCGGCATAGACAACATGTGTTTTATCACATCAAATTTTGAATACACAATGCATTCGGCATGTAGTAAGTAGTGCCGAAATTTTGTACAGGAGTAGTAAACACATAAGCAAAGCTTCTCTATAGCCGAATACCTTGTCTCTGGATCTAGTAACTTTCGGCTAAGGTATGCAACTACTCTTTCCTTCCCTTCAAATTCTTGAATGAGGGCCGATCCAATAGTTTGGGCATCGGCCGCCACGTACAACTTGAAAGGCTTGTTCAATTGTGGAGGCACCAATACTGGTGGCTTCTTCATGTACTCTTTTATTTCATTAAAAGCCTTTTGTTGTTCGTCACCCCATACAAACTTTTGATCCTTTCTTATTTTCAATAGTGAGGAAAAGGGCAACACCTTTTGTGACAAGTTTGATATGAATCTTCTCACAAAATTTATCTTGCCAAGCAGTGATTGTAGCTCTTTAAGATTAGTTGGAGGAACAATTTCATCAATTGCCTTCATGCTTTTCTTACCAACTCCTATTCCTCCTTCATGTATCAAAAATCCCAGAAACTCTCCAGCCGAAACTCCAAAAGCACACTTGTTCGGGTTCATCTTAAGCCCATGCTTCCTGGTGCATTCTAGAGTTTTCCTTATGTCGGCCAAATGAGACTCATGATCCAGTGACTTGATCACTACATCATCAATATATATTTCCACAATCTTGCCGATCAACTCATGAAAAATATAATTCATAGCCCTTTGATAAGTTGCACCGGCATTTTTCAATCCAAAGGTCATGACAACCCATTCAAACAACCCTATGTGTCCAGGACACCTGAAAGCTGTCTTTACTATATCTTCCAATGCCATATAAATCTGATTGTATCCTGCGTTACCGTCCATGAAACTGAGCACTTTGTATCCAGCAGCAGCATCAACCAATGAATCAGCAATAGGCATTGGATATCCATCCATGGGTGTAGCCTTGTTTAAGTCTCTAAAGTCTATGCAAACCCTCATTTTTCCATTTTTCTTATAGACAGGAACGATATTAGAGATCCAATCCGCGTATTTACATGGCCGAATGAAATTTGCATCTAGTAATCTTTCAATCTCCTTTTTCACATCGGCCAACACTTCTTCCTTGTAGATTTTTCGGGGTGGTTGCTTGTAAGGTCTGTATCCAGGTTTGATTGGCAACCGATGCTCAACAATAGAACGGTCTAGACCAGGCATCTCCGAATAATCCCAAGCAAAGCAGTCCTTGTATTCTTTTAACAATGTTACCAATTTTTCTTTGAAAACCGAATCCAAGTTAGCACTGATGAATGTCGGCCTTGGCTTGTCACCATCTCCAATGTCCACTTCTTCTAATTTATCGGCCGACACAAATCCACGTCCTAATTTTCCATCAGTTCCATCAATTGGATTCTCCATCAAAAATTACTATGAGAGCCGACTGCTTCGATCGGCTGTTGATCACTGCTGGCTGGTGCCACAGGACCTTCTCCCCAGTCTTTGCCTGAGAAACAATCTATGCCTTGATATTCCCAGAAAGCTGGTTCCATATTTGCCACGCTTATTGAATCATCTGCTTGGACAATCTCCACCTCATCATCTATCCACTGA
Source organism: Echinochloa crus-galli (assembly GCA_900205405.1). Lineage (NCBI taxonomy): Eukaryota > Viridiplantae > Streptophyta > Magnoliopsida > Poales > Poaceae > Echinochloa > Echinochloa crus-galli. Next base: position 598,690 of record OAMR01000526.1, read on the forward strand.
ATAAGCTGTTGATGCATAGTAGATGGAATACAGCAATTTGCATGAATCCAATCTCTTCCAAGCAGCAAGCTATATGCCCCTTTGCCCTCAATGACAAAGAAAGTCGTAAGCAGAGTCTTGGACCCAATCATCAGATCAACATGTACGCATCCCTTGGTGTCCGAAGGATTTCCAGCAAAATCATTTAGAATTATGCTCGTTGGTGTCAAATCTCTAAGGCCCATACCAAGCTTCCTGAATGTGGTGTATGGCATTACATTGACAGCAGCTCCTCCATCGACAAACATCTTGGTCAATGGTTTGCCATTAACATATCCCTTCAAGTACAGTGGCTTCATGTGCCGATTCTGGGTTGGCTTCTCAAAAACAGCTTGTTTGTTCAACATCAATTGTGCCATTAACCCAAATTGTTCGGCATCATTTATATCGGGCAATATTTCTTCCTGTACAATTTGATTAGCTGGAGCCATGAATTCATTCGGCAAGAAACATACCATGCATGTAGGAGCCGAATGACTATGTTCGTCAGGCCTGTCTTTTGGGAGCCATATCGATTTCATCCTAGGCCTTGCTTGCTTTAATTCTTGATTCCTCAGGCGTTGAACTCTTCTCTTCTGACTCCTTCTTAAACCAGGTGGACACCACTGTCCTTTTTGCCAAACATACTCACGGTCTTCTTCCTCATGATCAATCCATCTGCAATCAGCATGTCTCTTTCTTTGTTGATCATCAAAACGCCGATGATCACTATGATGTACTCTGCCAATTCTTTCATGGACAGATCGGCGATTGGCAACATTTTGCCTATGTTCGACATACCCATTATTGCACTCAGGACAGTTATTCTTTGTAGGCAGCTTTAAACCTTCGTTCCAACAGTGTCTGAAGAATGCACACCCCCAATGCACACGTTCCTGTTCCCGGATATATTCTTCTTGTTCTTCCTCAAACCTTTCTTCTTCGCGCCTTCTTTTCTCCTCCTCGTATTTACGCCTTTGAAAACGCTCTTTTTCTTGCTGACGCTGCCATTTGTTGAGGAGAATACGTGTAGTAACTCTAGGTCTAAAGGATTCGCCCACTTCAAATCGGCTATTCGGGAACCGAAGATTTTTCCAGCGAATTTGTTCCATATCATCAATATATATTTCCACAATCTTGCCGATCAACTCATGAAAAATATAATTCATAGCCCTTTGATAAGTTGCACCGGCATTTTTTAATCCAAATGTCATGACAACCCACTCAAACAACCCTATATGTCCAGGACATCTGAAAGCTGTCTTTACTATATCCTCTAATGCCATAAAAATTTGATTGTACCCTGCATTACCATCCATGAAACTGAGCACTTTATATCCAGCAGCAGCATCAACTAATGAGTCAGCAATTGGCATTGGATATCCATCCATGGGTGTAGCCCTGTTCAAATCTCTAAAATCTATGCAAACCCTCATTTTTCCATTTTTCTTATAGACAGGAACAATATTAGAGATCCAATCCGCATATTTGCATGGCCGAATGAAATTTGCGTCTAGTAACCTTTCAATCTCTTTTTTCACATCGGCCAACACTTCTTCCTTGTAGATTTTTCGGGGTGGCTGTTTGTAAGGTTTATAACCAGGCTTGATCGGCAACCGATGCTCAACAATAGAACGGTCCAAACCAGGCATCTCCGAATAATCCCAAGCAAAGCAGTCTTTGTATTCTCTTAATAATTTAATCAACTCTTCTCTGAAAACTGAATCTAAGTTTGCACTGATGAATGTCGGCCTTGGTTTGTCACCATCTCCAATGTCCACTTCTTCTAGCTTATCAGCCGACACAAATCCACGTCCTAACTTCCCGTCAGTTCCATCAATTGGATTCTCCATTAAAAATTACTATGAGAGCCGACTGCTTTGATCGGCTGTTGATCACTGCTGGCTGGTGCAACAGGACCTTCTCCCCAGTCTTTGCCTGAGAAACAATCTATGCCTTGATACTCCCAAAAAGCTGGTTCCATATTTGCCACACTTATTGAATCATCTGCTTGGACAATTTCCACCTCATCATCTATCCACTGAATGAGCTGTTGATGCATGGTGGATGGGATACAGCAATTTGCATGGATCCAATCTCTTCCAAGCAGCAAACTATATGCCCCTTTGCCCTCAATGACGAAGAAAGTTGTGAGCAGAACCTTGGACCCAATCATTAGATCTACATGAACACAGCCTTTGGTGTCTGAAGGATTCCCAGCAAAATCATTCAGAATTATGCTCGTTGGTGTTAAATCTCCAGGGCCCATGCCAAGCTTCCTGAATGTAGTATATGGCATCACATTCACAGCAGCTCCACCATCGACAAACATCTTGGTTAAAGGCTTCCCATTGACAAATCCTTTCAAATATAGTGGCTTCATGTGTCGATTCTGGATTGGCTTTTCAAAGACAGCTTGCTTATTGAGCATCAATTGTGCCATTAGCTGTTCGACTTCATCTATCTCTGACAACGCTTCCTCCTGTACAACTTGATCAGCAGGAGCCATAAATTCATTCGGCAAGAAACATACCATGCATGTAGGAGCCGAATGATCATCTTCTTCAGGTCTGTCCTTTCGACGCCATACTGATTTCATCCTAGGCCTTGCTTGCTTTAATTCTTGATTCCTCAAGCGTTGTACTCTTCTCTTTTGGCTTTTCCTTAAGCCAGGTGGACACCATTGCCCTTCTTGCCAAATATACCCATGATCTTCTTCTTCTTCATGATCAACCCACCTGTGATCAGCATGCCTCTTTCTTGGTTGATCATCAAAACGCCGATCATCACTAAGATGTACTCTGCCAATTCTTTCATGGACAGATCGGCGATTGACAGTATCCTGTCTATATTCATCATGTCTATCGTTGCATTCAGGGCAATTATTCCATGTAGGCAACTTTAAACCCTCGTTCCAGCAATGTCTGAAGAAAGCACAATCCCAATGTGCACGTTCCTGTTCCCGTGCAAATTTTCTTGTTCTTCTCTGTACCTTTCTTCTTCATATCTACGCCTCTGGTAGCGCTCTTTTTCTTGCTGTCGTTGCCATTTATTGAGAAGAATACGTGAAGTGACTCTAGGCTTAGAGGATTTCCCAATTTCAAATTGACAATTCGGGGCACGAGGATCTTTCTTGTGAATCTGTTCAATCGTGACTTGCCGAGTGGGGTCAACTGAGCCACTTTGTTTTGCCTTTTCTGAAGTTAAAACTTTCATCTTCCCTTTTTCTTCAGGTGCAACAGCATTCACCATGTTGATTGAAAACCCAACCATATTCTGAGGGAACGGATTGCTATCCAATTTCATCTTGTTATCAAACTTCAAGTGTCCTTCTTGTATAGCCTTTTGAATCCTCATTCTAAAGACTCTACATTCATTGATGGAATGAGAGTTTCTGTCGTGGAATCCACAATATTTTTTGTCTCTTACTCCATCCGGCCGAAGCATGGAATGCCCCTCTGGTAACTTGATTCGGCCTTCTTTCACAAGGAAATCAAACAATTTGTCTGCTTTGGTTACATCAAAATCATAAGCACCTTTAGTCTGCTTGACCCACTTTTGATTCACAGTAATCGGCTCTTTGCCCCACACTATTTCTGCTGCAGCCACTTCTTCATTATCTTCATACTCATCCCCTTGATCTGCTCTCTCGAGGAATTGGTTGTAAATGTCGGCTACATCATTTTGTTTGGCAAATCTACCATCCTTCTTGAAGCCATATGCTTGGTTACTCATTAATGCCAATTTTTGTGACAACTGACCCAGATCTTCAAACTCCATCCCGAATAACTTTTCACGAATTGCAGGCAGCATCCCAGCTACAGCCATACCAGCCAATTGATCATCAGGTATGTTCAGAGAAAAGCACATGCTTTTTGTTTCCCTAAATCTCTTGAGGAATTCTGTAGGTGTTTCATTATTTCTCTGCCTCAAGCTAGTTAAATCAACCAACTTTTTCTCAGTGCTGCCAGTATAGTAATGAGCATGGAACTTCTGCTCCAGATCCTTCCAAGTACAAATTGATTGAGCAGGCAAAGTAGCAAACCATGTAAATGCTGGACCTGTCAATGACAAAGGAAAGTATCTGATTCTAAAGGCTTCATCTGCTGAGGCTTCTCCAAGCTGCATCAAGTATCTAGCTATATGCTCCACAGTGCTAGTATCATCTTGCCCTGAGAATTTAGTGAATTCTGTAGGAACCTTGACTCTGTTAGGCAATGACACTCTTTGGTACCATTCTGGGAAAGGAGAGGAGTACATGTACCCCTGATTTTTGGGCTTCAGACCGAATTGATTTTGCAACACATCGGCCATTTTTTGTACCATGAGGTCAACATTGGCATCTTGATTTCCTGGCCTTCCAATGGACATTCTTGTATTAGCATATCCAGGATTCGGAAGAGCATCAATAGCATTATAATCCATGAATTCTGTATATCCATTCCCATACATATCCCTCTGCAACCTGTTATTCAAAGGAGATATCTTGTAAGCAGAAGCAGGTGGATTTGCTGTGGTGCCGAATGCCGCCTCACCATATGTGCGAGGTTTTGGTATTGCTTGCTGAGGATCTTGTTGAACTGGTTGACCATTCGCACCCTTGGAACCAGAATTTCCAGTTTCTTCAGCAGCTCCTTTACCATGAGGTTTTTGAACATTAAAATATGTTGGTCCACCAACTTGCCCATATGCTTGTTCAAAAGATCTCTGGCAATATTTCCTCCTGTACAATTTGATTAGCCGGAGCTATAAATTCATTCGGCAAGAAACATACCATGCATGTGGGAGCCGCAGGACCATGTTCATCAGGTTTGTCTTTTGGGCGCCATATTGATTTTATCCTAGTTCCTGCTTGCTTTAGTTCTTGATTTCTTAGGCGTTGCACTCTTCTCTTTTGACTCTTCCTCAAACCAGGTGGGCACCACTGTCCTTTTTGCCATACATAACCATGATCATCTTCCTCTTCATGATCAATCCATCTGTGGTCAGCATACCTCTTCCTCGTTTGATTATCATTCTCATATGTCTCAAAACGCCGATTATCACTGGGATGTATCCTGCCAATTCTTTCATGGACAGATCGGCGATTGACGGTATCCTGCCTGTATTCATCAAGTCTGTCATTGCATTCAGGACAATTGCTCCATGTGGGAAGCTTTAAACCCTCATTCCAGCAGTGTCTGAAAAATGCACACCCCCAATGTGCGCGCTCTTGTTCCCGAACGTACTCTTCTTGCTCTTCCCTATACATTTCTTCTTCGTGCCTTCTTTTCTCTTCTTCATATTTTCGCCTCTAATAGCGCTCTTTTTCTTGCTGACGCTGCCATTTATTGAGGAGAATACGTGTAGTAACTCTTGGTTTGGAATATTCTCCAATTTCAGACCAACTATTCAAGGAACGAGGTTCTTTCTTGTGAATTTGCTCAATCGTGATTTGCCGAGCGGGATCAACTGAGCCATTTTGTTTTGCCTTTTGTGAAGTCAAAACTTTCATCTTTCCTTTTTCTTCAGTTTTAAAAGCATTCATCATGTTGACTGAAAACCCAATCATATTTTGAGGGAATGGGTTACTGTCTAATTTCATCTTGTTGTCAAATTTTAGATGTCCCTCCTAGATAGCTTTTTGAATCCTCACTCTAAAGACCCTGCATTCATTGATGGAATGAGAATTTCTATCATGGAATCTGCAATATTTCTTATTTCTCACACCATCAGGCCGAAGCATAGAGTGTCCCTCTGATAATTTGATTCGGCCTTCTTTCACAAGAAAATCAAACAATTTGTCTGCCTTAGTCACATCAAAATCAATATGTGCCCTTGGTTTGTTTGATCCATTTCTGATTCACTGTAACTGGCTCTTTGCCCCATATTATCTCTGCTGCAGCTATTTCTTCATTGTCTTCATACTCATCTCCTTGGTCTGCTCTTTCAAGGAATTGATTATAAATGTCAGCTACATCATTGTGTTTGGCAAATCTGCCATCTTTCTTGAAACCATATGCTTGGTTACTCATCAATGCCAATTTTTGTGACAACTGACCCAGATCTTCAAACTCCATCCCGAATAGCTTTTCACGAATTGCAGGCAGCATCCCAGCTACAGCCATACCAGCCAATTGATCATCAGGTATGTTCAGAGAAAAGCACATGCTTTTTGTTTCCCTAAATCTCCTGAGGAATTCTGTAGGTGTTTCATTATTTCTCTGCCTCAAGCTAGTTAAATCAACCAACTTTTTCTCAGTGCTGCCAGTATAGTAATGAGCATGGAACTTCTGCTCCAGATCCTTCCAAGTACAAATTGATTGAGCAGGCAAAGAAGCAAACCATGTAAAAGCTGGACCTGTCAATGACAAAGGAAAGTATCTGATTCTAAAGGCTTCATCTGCTGAGGCTTCTCCAAGCTGCATCAAGTATCTAGCTATATGCTCCACAGTGCTAGTATCATCTTGCCCTGAGAATTTAGTGAATTCTGTAGGAACCTTGACTCTGTTAGGCAATGACACTCTTTGGTACCATTCTGGGAAAGGAGAGGAGTACATGTACCCCTGATTTTTGGGCTTCAGACCGAATTGATTTTGCAACACATCGGCCATTTTTTGTACCATGAGGTCAACATTGGCATCTTGATTTCCTGGCCTTCCAATGGACATTCCTGTATTAGCATATCCAGGATTCGGAAGAGCATCAATAGCATTATAATCCATGAATTCTGTATATCCATTCCCATACATATCCCTCTGCAACCTGTTATTCAAAGGAGATATCTTGTAAGCAGAAGCAGGTGGATTTGCTGTGGTGCCGAATGCCGCCTCACCATATGTGCGAGGTTTTGGTATTGCTTGCTGAGGATCTTGTTGAACTGGTTGACCATTCGCACCCTTGGAACCAGAAGTTCCAGTTTCTTCAGCAGCTCCTTTACCATGAGGTTTTTGAACATTAAAATATGTTGGTCCACCAACTTGCCCATATGCTTGTTCAAAAGGCTTGTCCACTTGTTGACCAAAAATGCTGATCATTATGCATCTAAAGCTGTTCAAGAATGCAGCGTTATGATTGGTCATTGTATCTCCCAGAGCTTTGTATAACAGACCAGAGAACCTCTCCCTTTCTTCTTCTTCATTAAGATCAGATTGTCCAGGCAGTAAAACTCTTGGCAGGTCTGTCTTGAGAAACGGTGCACCACTCCTGTTCTTGGCAAAAGACAGCAAACACTTCTTGATGAATTGTTCTGCAGCAGTTTTCACCATCTGTTGATGCTCCTCAGGCAATTCTTCAAGAGTAACGTCCATAATATCCTTTAAATCAGGCATCTTCAAAGCTTGTGGTCCCACCGGGCGTGCCAAAAAGTGTGTTGACGCAAAATCGGCTTCTCACGCCAAGCACACAGCAAGCCGAATCAGCTGGCTTCACACGTGCCCGATCGTCTGAATCCTGTAAGCGTGCCAGTCAATTTTCCCTGAAACTGACAAAGGAAGAAAAAATGTTTAGATATAAAACCTGGAACATGCCGGATGATACCAGACAGTTCCATCTCTACGGCTTGCAAGGCCAATCTTGATCGGCATATAGCTATGAACAAGCTATCTGTCGGCAATACAGGCACTCACAGCATATTCGGCAGAGCGCGTAAGAAAGCATACTGCCGACCGCATGACGTCATCATGATGAAAGATCGGTATTTAATTAGATGATATCATCAATCCGATGTTCAACAATAAAATCAGCTAGTTAAATCCCTCAATCAAAGAATATATATGATTGTAGCAGTTACTTTATTGTTTCGATCATTATGCATCTAAAGCTGTTCAAGAATGCAGCATTATGATTGGTCATTGTGTCTCCCAGAGCTTTGTATAACAGGCCAGAGAACTTCTCCTTTTCTTCTTCTTCATTAAGATCAGATTGTCCAGGCAGTAGAACTCTTGGCAGGACGGTCTTGAGAAACGGTGCACCACTCCTGTTCTTGGCAAAAGACAGCAAACACTTCTTGATGAACTGTTCTGTAGCAGTTTTCACCATCTGTTGATGCTCCTCAGGCAATTCTTCAAGAGTAACGTCCATAATATCCTTTACGGGCTACGAAAAACGGCACGGTTTGGCTCTGGAGCACCGCTAGACTACGGCGAACAGAAAGGTGGGGTTCTCGTCGAGGACAGGGGGCCGTAGGCGGTGGATGGCGGCGAACCGCGGAGGCGGAGCTCCGGTGAGGGTGCTCGAACGCGGCTAGGTGCTTTGAGGCACGGTTTTGGGACGAGGATAGGCCCTACGGCTTGGGGACGCAACAACGAGCGCTGCTCAGGGGTTCAAGTCGCTCATCACGCGCTGGGGCTGGCTAACGACAGTGAGCCGCCGCGGCGGAACTCCGGTGAAGTGGTGCGGGGACGACGGGCGGGAGAGAGAGAGAGAGCAAGAAGGGGACAAATTCGGCAAAGCACGTAAGGAAGCATACTGCCGACCGCATGATGTCATCATGATGAAAGATCGGTATTTAATTAGATGATCGTTACAATACTTTAAATACAACCGATTAACGGGCATATATGGAGAGCTGGCGCGGGTGGAAATCGAAGGCGCGGCGGCGCTAATGGCGATGGCGATGCGAGTGCTGCGGCTCGGGAATTCGAGGAGGGGTGTGGTGGAGCTCGGGTTGCTGCGGTGACCCTGCTTTTATAGTTGCTTTATCAATGAGAGAGTTTACATCAGAGTTGCTTCATAAATGAACTAACCAATACAGCGGAAGACTAATAACAACTCTCTCCCCCGCATTCAATATAGCAATTCTCTTGACTAACTCATAATTAAACTTGACAGCTTTAAGCAGTAGGTGAACAACTTCAACCTGAAAGCTCCAACACCCCAAAGTAGCATATAGTTTACAAATAGTGAACAGGTTTAAAGTAAAATTTCATGTAACCAACAGAGGATGTGCATGAAATATTTGAGAGCTTACTTGTTGATGACAGGTAGCATAGCCATTCAAGATTACCATGGCTGAGTATTCTCCTCAGGTCTTCATTTAAATTAAGTAGCTGTGGAGGTATCAGATGCAAATGATCATAGTCAAATTCAGTTAACATTCAAGCCTGATCAATCTAACACAAGCAACGATTCCTTACAGGATCACCGATTCCAGGGACAGGTGGGATGGAGATGAGCAAGTGAGTTGCTTGTTGCAAACTGTGGATCTTTTCCAGGCTGGGAGTGACATATTTATCAGTAACCACTTAAAATTCAACCAAACACAGAGAGATTCATGTACAGAAACATATTATCATCACACACATTGACATAAGCAAGGATGCTAGACGTCAATGCATCATAGTGAAGTTACAAAATGGAGTCTGATACTGTCGGGGACATCCCAAAGGGGTCCCCTAACCACCGGCTATAATCGCCCTCAAAAAACATTTGACCACCAGCGGCCCAAGAAACCATCCGGACAACACAGCCCGTTACTGCTCGTCGCGGCCCAACGACCGACCCGGCTTGATTCACCGCAAGGCCCAAAGAGCAAACGACGTCTCCGCCTCGCTCGAGGGTCCTTGACCGCCTCGAGCGGGCGCGGCTCCGTTTCCGCCTCGGTCGAGGCCCGGGAGCCTCCTCGAGCGGGCGGGTCGTTCCGTTCCGCTCGAGGCCACCCCTCTTTCCGCTGTGGCAACACCCCGCCGCACCGCCTGGCAAAAGCAGTTAATGCCGCGACCTACCAAACGCCAAAGTCAAAAGACGGGGATGGGACTTCGCCCTGCTCCATGTCGCTGGCATGGTAAGGTCCACTGTACCACCTACCCCCGTCCCGTGCTAACGCATCGCTACCAGGCGGGCGGACACGGGTCACTCCGCTATACTGTCCTACCTGCTCCCATCCTTCCCCCACTGAGAAGCCCTCAAGTGGGTAGGCGGACACCCTCGAACGACGTACGGACGACGACCGGGGGCGGACCCCGGTCAGGCTCACCACGCCCCGTCACTTCTGCTGACCCCGGCCCCACGCGGCCCTACGATGGCGTACGCTGGGTCATATCCACCAACTCTCTGCCGTTCCCCCGACGGGGCGAGCACGCCGTGTGTTGGCGGTCGTTACAACCCAAATCCGACCACCAATACTCGGGATAAAACGAGAGACTATGCAGCATTCCATGTACTTAGGTTTATTTCTAATAAAGTTCCACGAGTTTTGGTGAGTGTCATGTTTGTAGGTACAATATTTGCGATCTCCTTCCAAAAGGGCGGAGCTCGGTTTCCAAACGGGGAGCGGCTGAGGATGGAAAGAACGGGAGGGGGAAGCTTCGCAGAAGGCGCGGGTAGGTCCTCTGATGCGCGGAGGAGGCGGCCGAGCCTTGGGCCGAGGTGGCGGCGCGGGCCGGGGTCGAGCTCTGCTGGCTGCAGCCCGGCTGGAGGTGGAAGACGGCGCTGTGTGGGCGGGCCCCGCATGGCAGTGAGGGGAGAGAAGGGTTCCAAGTTTGGGCCGTTGTGGGCCGATTCGGTGGAGCGGCCGCGTTGCTGGCTGGCTGGGGAGGAGGGAAGGGAGCTGGGCCAGTTGGAGAAAAGGAAGGGGGGAGCAGAGGTGGACCGAGAAAGAGTTCGGGAAGGAAAGGTGAACTTTAGCTGAAACAACTTTTCTAGGACTCCAAACAAAGTGATTCAAACTCAAATTTAAATAAATTTAAACTCTCATTTGAACCACAAGCAATACAAAACTCAATGCAGCAGCATGGATGCAACAAAATGTTTCTAAGCCTTATTTTTTATTTTAATTTCCATAAAATATTTATTTAACCTACATTAAACATGAACAGGAGAATAAATAATCAATTAATTACTAAAAATTTTAAATATGCTATTTTTGGGTGTC
>OAMR01000526.1:618711-675253 GCA_900205405.1 Echinochloa crus-galli
AACATCTCCATTTATTTACCATCACCACCAACCAGCAACAAACATGTCTCCCCCACTAAAATGGCTGCACTCACCAATAATCACAAAACATGGCAGCATGGGGATGACTCCACTAGAATCAACTTTGGTCATGTCAATGTTGGATCTCACCTACCAAAAACCATGAAAAATTTCCATGATCTAGTGCTGCAGCCATCAAAAAAAGTTTGTGCTGGTGGGAGGCAAGGTGTGCATGCAGCACATGCAGCACCCAGGCCAGTTCGGCCGAATGCACTGGTTCGGCCGAACCAGGCACTTCGGCCGAACCAGGCCGGCAGCTCCCCCGCGCGCCTATAAATGGTCATATGCGTCGATGTTCCCGATTTCAATTACCGATTCCCGACCGTTATCGACATCTTCCCGCTCGAAAGGTTCCGTTCCCGATATCCCATAATATCGATTTCGTTTTCCCGTCCGGTTTTTCCATTCCCGTTTCCGTTTCCGGCTAAAAAATACAGTTGCGGAAGTGGTTGAGGGATTTTCCCGACCGTTCCCGACCGTTTTCATCCCTAGCTAAGAGGGGGTTGGTTTTACAATGCTATGATGTACTCTCTCAATTCCATAAAAAGTAATTCTAGTATTTTAAAAATATTCCATAAAAAGTGTAATTTTAGAAAATGGACCACAACTACTCACTTCTACCCTTGTTTTTAGAAAATCTGGTTGGTTGCATGTAGCCAACGAACAACAGCATATGGGTCTTTTCACGCCACCACTAATCTACTGATAAACTATAATTGCATTTATCATGGTATGGAGGGAGTATTCCCTTCCGATTTGTTTGTTAGGCACCATATTGTTTCTACAAAAGGGCGATAAGTTTGGCGTGGTCAGGTAATTGTTGCATTTTCTGGTGGGCTTTAAAGTCATGGCTACAAAATTCAGATAGTTTATTGTTGTTGTTTTAGTATTGTTTTCAATTTTCTCTTAGCTTTTTAGAGTGTGCATGTGTCAAAGACAACAATTATAATTTTTATACAAGCTTATCTCAAAAAAACATCAACCTACATCTCAGTTGTGTTGACAATGACATCTTTAAGATACACATCAATCAGATTGAAAGAATGAGAAACATGAAGCAACAAATGAAACACAATCAATACATGTAGAATAAGACTAGAGCAATGTGGCATACAATCATAAAAAATACAGCAAAGTAGTTGCTGACTCTAGATTTATGACTATATATGATTAGTGGAAAATCATCAGATATAGTTTTATTCTACAATTATCCTCTTCTTCTCCACACGCGTATGAAAGAATGATTGTTTGGAGGAAACTCAAATACAAATTATATCTAGAACTAGCAAAACAATAGTGCTACCGAAGTATGTTTAGGGAATCACACAATATAGTACATACTATACCTCATGTTTTTGCAAATGACAACCGTATTCAAAAACATTTTTTTTCTTGCTAGTAAGGGCAACAAGCATCAGTCGGATATGCGGATATGCAATATAAATCGTGTATTTTTAGTTCGGGTTACTTTAGTGTACTATCGTGGTTGCATCCAATTGGACAATTGGACTCAGCAAATTCCATTAGAGTTGGCACAAAGGATTATTTATCAACAAAATGAAAAAATGGTGACAAAAGATTATTGCTGTAGCTATTTAAAGAATAAACCCTGCCATTTTCTTTTAGAGTCCCTATCACTAGTGACATCCACAAGTATTCATAATATTATTGAACTAAATGAGGTGTCACATCATGATTGGAGAAGATATTTGTTGGCTTGATGCCAAGCCATCCATACCAAACCATAACTTGAAGCCAACTCTTCCTTTCTTTTTGGAGAAAAACAATTCTCATTGTAAACGCATAATTTTAGGACACCATAGTGCATGATTATTGTGACATGCCAAAGCCTACTCAAGCGTTGTTTGGGAACTACGTAGTAGATATTTCTCGACAATTCATACATATTAGGAGGGATTAAGAAGAAATTAGTTTATTTTCTGCTCTAATCCACAAGACTTGTTTTGTCCAAATAAACCCTTACATAGGGCCCAAAGGCTCAACAAGAGAAGGGCAATGAGCGCCCATAGAGATGATAACACACAAAACACAATAGTACCCTCAAAACACATGAGGTTTTGTACCCGCAAGGTATCCTACCGGGTCCCGGGTACTAGTTGTAATCTATTCACGCGATAAAGAAGGGAACAACTAATAACACAAATGATTGAATAGTAACAATTTGGCACAACTAGCAAATAATTCATCAAAGTCCAACCTTCAAAGAATACCTTCTTCATCCGTTCAAAATTACCATTCACTTTGAATTTATTCTAATTAAATTTATCTAATTTTAACCAAGATTATAAAATTAATAAAATCTATGATACCAAATAGGTTCCTTGAATAAACCATAAAACATATTTGACAATAAATTTATTTGGTGTGGTATAGATGTTATCCTTTTTTATTAACTTTTTTCAAAGTGTGACAAATTTACTTTTACAAAATGAAAGTGACTACTAATTTGAAACTGAGTGAGTATTAAATATCAAAGTTCTCATAACACATTTTACAGTTCACGATTACACAGAGCAAGCAGCAAACATCGTTAATTTGAGTGAGGCGATAGAAATCCCTGTTTTTGATGTCTCCAAACAGAGAGAGAAAAACATCTCCGCGTGGAACGAAAAAGAAGACATTTTTTTGAGGAACAAAAAAGAAGAAGACATATTTGCTCTGTTCCGTTTTGTCGAGAGGAATTGTTTTTTTTTAGCACATCGAGAGGAATTGGTAAGCCCAACTTGGATGCCGGCTATCTGAAGCCTGTCAGCCCGTATATCACTTTTATGGGCTCTTCTCATCCAACCAGGTCAGGCCGAGCCGCTTGCAAACTCACGGGCCTGTGCAAACTCACGTCAGAACACATCGCCGAGCTGGCCGCGTGCGCTTCTCCTCCTCCACTCCCCACGCCGCCGACCCCCTAAACCCCTCGCGCCGCCGCCACCGCCGCCGATCCCCATCCTCGGCCTCCTCCACCGCCGCCGCCTCCTCCCATGTCCCGCCGCCCCGCTCGCTCCCTCCTTCCCCTGCTCCGCCGCCGCGGCCTCCACGACTCCACCACCCCTCGGTCCTTCACCTCCGCCTCCGTGCCACCCGACGCGATCCCCTCCACCTCCTTCCCGTGGCCGTCGCACTCCCCACCTCCTACTCCGCCGCCGCCCGATCCCGCCGGGACGCAGTGTTCGGCATCTCGGTCCCCCGCATCGCCGCCGCTCCCGCCCTCCACGGCCTCTCAGCTCCGCGCAGCCGTCTCCTCCATCGCCGCATCCCTCCTCGCGCTCCCGGGGCCCGACCCAAATCCGGCGCCCGACCTCCACGCCCACTCCTTCCCGACCCTCCTCGCGGTCTCGCCGCTCGCGTCGCTCGAGCTCCTCTCGATGCTTCGGTCCAGGCCGCGGCTCGGTCTCGCCGTGTTTTCATTCCGCCGCGCGCTCTCCCCGCCCCCCGCGCTCAGCGAGTTCGCCCTCGCTATCTCGCTCGCAAGCCGCGCGCGCGAACCCGCCGAGGCGGCCGCGCTCTTTGCTGACGCTGCCGCCGCCCACTCCCCCGACCAGGCGCTCTACAACGCCCTCATGGCGGCGTACATGCACGGCGGCCTCCTTGACCGCTGCGTCGAGGCCTTCCACGCGCTTGAGCGCGATCCGCGCTGCGGGCCGCCTAATGTGGACTCGTACAACATCCTCATCGCCCTCTTCGGTCGCTCCCTCCTCGTTGACCATATGGAGGCCACTCTCAGGTCGCTGGATGCTTCTGGGCATGCCCGCACGATTGGTACGTATAATGCAATGATTGCCGGATACCTCACTGCGTGGACGTGGGACAAAATGGAAGCGATGTTCCAGGAAATGTTGTCAGGTCATGTTGCTCCAGATGCTACTACACATCTGTTGATGCTGAGAGGATATGCACATGCTGGAATGATCTGCAAAATGGAGCAAGCTTATGAGCGTGCTTACAAGCATGCTGGAAAGGTTGACATGGTGCATATACGTGCAATGCTGTGTGCATACTGCAAGTTTAACCATGTAGGTAGGATTGAAAAGATTGAGGAGTTGTTGCAGAGGTTGGGTCCTGATGACTATAGGCCGTGGCTATATGTGTTGTTAATTAGGGTGTACGCCAAGGAAGGGTTGATTGAGGGAATGGAGGTGCGGATCGCTGAGGCACTGGAACGCAATATAGTTGTCACCACAGTGCAGGTGATGCGATCCGTCATATCAAGCTATTTTCAGCGTGATGCAGTCGACAAACTCGCACATTTTGTCCGGCAGGCTGAGGAGGCCGGGTGGAAGCTGTGCCGGAGTTTGTACCACTGCAAGATGGTGATGTATGGGAAGCACCACCGGCTGGAAGAGATGCATGGGGTTCTGGATGAGATGGAATGCTTTAAATTTGACAGGACAAAGAAGACATTTTGGATCATGTACAAGGCATATGTTGGTTGCGGACGAAGTATTGAGGCCAATACTATACTCGGCATGATGTGGAAGCATGGATTTGAACTTCCTCGCAGGATATCTGTTCAATAGCATGTGAGTTGATACTCTATTCATAGTGCCCTAACAGATTCACCAATTTTATGTACCTTTTCTTTTATATAATGTCTATTGTAGCTGTTGATTTATTTTGAAATGCTAGACAGTTTTGAGACAATGGCGCACATAAATTTTCAACTGGTAGCTTCATTTGCTGGGTAGAAGGAAAAATAAGGATCTAGGATGATATATTATGTGATGGGATCTTCGAGCTTTCTTGGCATCAAATCGTGTACCCTTTGATTATGGACAGAATTGTGCCTGAATCGATTCTATTTATGACCTTGCTTGGCGATGTCATCCTATATTTACCCCTATGTTAAGTTATGTGCCAGCATAATCTGGGAGTTAGGGTTCATTTTTGATATATGCCTTTTTCAGCACATACTATATTACTGTCACTCACACGATTACGTCGGTATGCTGCAGCCCGGGTCCATCCCAGATTCCCCTTTATATATATGGCAGTCACTAGGCTTAGGAAGCGAAAAAATGGCCCAAGAGGTCTTCAACCTGCTGTCAAGCTTGCTCAGCCCGGGCCTTATGCCAGTTCTTGCTCCGCCCCTGCTAGTCAGGTCTGCAACCTATTGTTAGATCAGCCCATGACATTAGGGTGTAATTATGATGAGACAAACATAGTGAGCCTTTTGGTCTTCCCCATTTTCAGTAATCCACCATAAATATTTGATATTTTGTATTCTAGGACTATAGCTATGGTCAACTTATTGATAATATATTAGCAGTTCTTAAGCGCCTTATTTTCTTATTTATTGTTTTTGAACTATCTTGCGCACATACTGTTATTTTCTATTATTTTAATATTATACATTGCTCTGCCGCCTCTAACACGATGGCAGCATAGCCTGGGAGCTAAGTCTTTATTGTTTATTAATGTTTTTCACAACACATACTATATTATGAATTCACCTACGACTGCATAGATAAAAAAAAAAGAGGAAGCTATTTTGTTATGCTGACTGCACCCTGGATAACTTTCTATTATATTAAGCTCATACGGTTCCCTTATTTTGAAAATATTTTGTTCCATATATCTATGTGTAATTGATTACTATTAGCGCCTTTAAAATTTTGAGTTTCTTGATATTGAAATTCTGTTGGTAACTAAGGACAATATTTTTGCTTGCAAGATCATTTCTAACTTCTTGAGGGTTTCGTGATTAAAATTATGGTTGGGCCCTAAATGTTATGATGATTCATGCAAGTGACATCTGCTGTAGATTTTTAACATTAAATATAGATAGCCTCAGCAATATTAGTATCATCAACATGAATTTCATCAATACTATTACCAAAGTAAACATATATTAGAGCACCACCGATGTACAAATTCAAGAAAAATTGCAACATTAAATGTTTTGTGCAGCCTATCGGGCCCTTATAGAGTACTATTGTTCCCGACTTGAGCTGCTCCATGCCTGGTTAGATTGCATCTTATCTTTAGGTCTTATCTTAGGTGGGAAATTGGAATTTGTGGTGATGTGGATGAATTTGTAGCTTTCTTAATAAACTCTTATACAGCACAGTTTAGGCTGGAAAACAGGGCCTCTTAATCAGCGGGGGGTGGAGGATGGTTTCTGACTTAGATCGGGCCCCTTAGATGGTGGGGGCCTGATGCAGTCGATTGGCTTGCACGTACCTGTTGGTTATCTTCTAGTATTAAGCAGTGTTTTCAAATCTTCTGATTAATGACGACCAGTCTATGAGATATACTTCTGGTACAGCCTTGATTCACTAGCGAAGTCATAAAGAGGAGTATGTGAAGTTCTAACAAATCAAAGTTGGATCCATGATATTCATTTCTGTTGCTGTGCTTGCTGAGTACCTGGAATTATGAGATATACTAGCTGGGGCCGAATTGCAGCAAGGAGTACAGGACACACATCACTGGACCCTCTCTTCCTCAGGACAGTACTCAAGTGAATCAGCTTTTCTAAACTTCTTTCAGGGGTCTGTTCCATTCTGGTCCTGGGAGCGTATTTGAAAGTCGTGGGCACCAAGCAAATGTCAATTCTTCCTTTGGCTAATAGTCCATGAGAGCTGGACTGCAGATCGACTTGCTCAAATGAACTTACCGCACCCTACCTGGTGTCCTTACTGTGATCAAGAAGAGGAAGCAGTTGTTCACTTGCTGACCAACTGTGTTTGGGAGACAGTTTAGGTTCAGCCTCCTCATGTGCTTTTGGCTCCAAGAACTATCACTGTCAGCCGAGGATGGAAGTTCTGATAACTGGTGGAGCAGTGCCAGTGAGGGGGTCAATGGTCTGTTACAAAATGGGCTTTATTCTATTGTCATCCTTGATGCTTGGACTCTACGGAAACACTGGATGTTTTTTAGGGAGTGGCGCCTAGTATGGCAGGAGCCTTGCTGCTAGTCGAAGAAGAAGCGTAGCTGTGGGGCCCAGGGCTCGAGGGCTCCCCCTCTTGGCAGCCCCGGATTCTAATGAGTATAGTTTTGAGGTCATCTTTTGTCTAATCACAATATTTTTAAACTGTGTGTGTGTGGTGTACTTGGGGTTCATATAATGATACACAGCTGTCCGGCATGTTTGAGAAAAAAACTGTTTGCAGCACAGCAATTGCAGAAATTTGCAATAATCAGTACAGTACATCAGCTAAAATTCCTTGCAGCCCGTTTACTCAAACAGGATTGAAAAGGAAAAATGAAAGATCAGGAAGGGGGATGTTTGTCTGTCACTATCTACTGAAACTGTCTTGTAATCATGCATGCTACCAGTTTTACAGCTACTTTCTAGCTGGTCCAGTTTAGGGTCTATTTGAATTGCCAGAGCTTTGTTCATGCATGCCAAACTTTTCATTGGATGGGTCCTGCATGCAATAGACACAATGAGTAGCAAGACCCCCTTAGGCAGCCTGAATGAATTTGAGAGTTGTGATTGCTAAAATGTGCTATACTTAGTTCCTTCTTACTGATAATGAAAAAACATAGATTAATTTTTGTGGTTAAAGCCATTAAACTGAAGCTTGTCTTTTATGGTAAAAACCTTATGTTAATTGGCTAACTTGGTATCATACAATTGCAGGATCTATCTGTTCCACGGGCTGGGAAAAAAATTGCTTCCGAGTTCTGACAAGGTATTCAATTGCTACATTAGGCCATTAACGTCATATGCGTTTTAATGCCTTTGCTGCTGGGAGAGCAAAATGACTCCATATGAAACTCAGAGCTCCAAAGTACCTAAAACGGTATCTATGGAATTTAGGACTTACAGACTGCTGAAATAGATCTGCACAAGTTGGCTTTGCAACGACATTTGAAGCTGCTTCTTATTTGGCCCATTCTTGCTCTTTACATGCAACAGCAGCCCATGGAGCACAGAAGTACCACCATTTTTGGTGGTTGTCAAGAAGATAGATCACGAGAAGATGAGGTCTGCCAAGTCCATCCATGATGACATACAGTCCGAGGTGCCTTCTTGCTTGGTGTTGCAGTTCCAGCTTTATGAGAGTCTAGGTACTGCATGGAAATTATGGCTGAGTGTTTATTCTATTGCGTTTGCATCTCACATTGTCATCAAGCTGTTGACAAGTCAGTGTTTGGCACTTTGAAGCTTCACTGTTCTCAAGCATCAGCACTCTGCTTTGGAACTTTATGATGCAATGGTGCCAGACTGCCAGGTGCCAGGCAACTTACGTTGGAGAAGATCGATGGTCTCCAAACTTCAAAGCATTAGTAAACAAGAAAGAACTTTGATGGTTTCACAGCAGCTCAAATGGTGATGCAAGTGAAAGGTACATGACCTTGTCCATCATGTAGAACAATAAGAAACAAACATGTAGGAAATAGCACTACAGAACTGCATACTTTTTTCATTAGGATCATTGTAGTGGTTTCGCCAAGGCACTTCTGGTTCTCTCATTTTCAGGCTAAAGCTGACCTATATAATGTCTGCCTTTTCCCCACTAATTGACATTTGCACCAGTTTTTAACGTGCGTGCAATGATTCTTTTGCCAATCATAAAAGTGTACTCATCAGAAATGTAGTTGTCAAGTGCCTCGTAGTTTTTGTCTTTGTTCCATGTATCGTGGCTTCTCCTTTTGCAGCTGCAAATAATTGTAGGCCTCTGTCTTATTGCTTTCAAATTGGAATCCAGGTGTTCCGATTTGTTTGGTCTTCACACTCTTGTTCTGTCCTCTTGGGTGACCTGGAATGCATCAGTAAGATGTATCATGCTCTTGCTTTCGGACTTTTAACTTTCCTGTAAAAAGAACCTATATGATTCATTTGTGAACGAACTTGCTTGGAAATGCCCATCAGTGGATAAAGTGAGGATATAATTAATGTTTCAACTTCAAGTTCGGAGGCTGATATCAATTGTGTTACACTATTTTACAATGAACCGGATTTGGTTTAGTATACAAGTTGTTGACCAATGATTACAGATCTTTCCGGTAGAATGATCTGATTTGCCGTGTGGAATCCGGATAATTGAGACGTGCGTGTGCTATCACTTGATGCTGCCACTTGGCCAAGGTCAAGAATTTGAGTTTAGAAGCTGTGTGCACTTGGCCTCAGTCGTCGTCATTTTCATCCATGTTGGCGAATCTAATCTCTTCTCTGTCTGGTATTTACTATAGCACAATCTAGTTTAGGGCTCCTTCGAAAGGAATCTCGTCATGGAAAAGAAGGGGAAATAGAAGGGTGTGGAACACCATTCATGTGTTTTAGGAAAGGTAGGGAGTTGTTTTTTCTTGAAGACAGCTAGACAATGTGGGAAGTTGGGGGCTGCTACAATTATCCCAGTATAATAATACGACACACTACCAGTAGCTTAACCCTTGGATCTGAATGGATAAGAACGTAGACATGGCAGTTCTTTCTTGAGGTCAGCGGGATTTGATAATTTTCCTCAACGTTAAGGTCAAGCCCCACCTGCCCAGCTCCCAATCATAGATGCCTCTGTAACTTCATACAGGCCAGAAGGCAGAAGCCAGCGAACACGAGGAAAATGCGAAGGCGTGCTTGAGGAGCAGAGCGGAGGATGTCACGACAAGCACGTCTAGACAGACATGTCGCTGCTGGAACCCCAGATCTAGCCATTAACCACGAGACGTTGCTGTTGCCATCGTTTCCTCAGAAGTCAGAAGCGACTACTGTACTCACCTAAAGGCCGGGAGTGCCTTTCATCTCGCAAATTCAGCGGAAAAGGCACACGGTGCGGGAACACGCCCCTCGACCACGTGGAAACAAACGTTTACTCCACTCGTACGCCTGTTTGGTTTGATTTGGTTTTCTTCCCAGGAAGAAGCCGCATCCCCCCTGTGCCCGCAGCGTCTCCGAATTCCCTGCCCGCACCAACTCACCAAGACGCAGCGCTATCGCCGTGCCGTGCCGTGCCAAGCACCACCACACCCACCGCTTCGGGCGATCATGAAGCCGGGCGGGGGACCCGACACCGAGAGGCGATCGAGAGACACGTCTCGGCGCATGGGCCACCGCCTCCCCGCGATAGCAATTCCCCGCGGCCCCAGCTCCCCCCGTCCGTGCCGCCACCAAAGCCAATCTATCCGCGTCGCCGTCGTACGCGTCCACCGCGGGTGGGTCTCTTTCCTCCTTGTCGCGGCCCGCTATTTTGTCACGGCGCACGCCGCAGCAGCAGCAGAAGCCGGCCAATGACCTCCGAGTACGCCCTCTACAGGCGAGAGCGGTGGTCCTCGCCCTTGGCTGTGCGGGTGGGGAGGTCGGCACGGCACGGCACGCGCGCCCGCGCCCACTGGCTGGACGCGAGCGGCCGCGGCGTACGGACGCGGGGAGGGGGTTTTCCTTGGATTTTGCTCGGCTTGTACTGTACACTACATTTATTTCCAAAAAATGTACTGTACACTACAGCTCCGGCGCACATGCCCGGATCGTGACCCGGGAAAGGAAGGGGAGAGGCGAGGCCGGCCGGGCGTGCGTGCGTGCGTGCGTGCGTGCAGCGTGCTCGGTGCTCCTCTCTCCGTCTCCGTTCCGGCTGGCTCTGCCTGGCTGGGGCTGGGGTTACTGGTGGCGCCCGGCGTTGGACGGTTGCGGTGCGGTGCGGCACTCGGCTGTCGCGTGGTTGCAACTTGGGTGTGGTCATGCATCCGCATTAACGGCCGGCCGCGCGGTACTGGTGCCCTGCACGCGCGATTATTTCCCCACGGACCGCCGAGCTACACTTTCGCTTGGACCTTCGTGGTTTGATTCGTGCGAAGCGTGCCGAGCCAGGGCGGCCGACGACCCGCAAGTCAAGCGCGCCTGCTGGCCGGCCGCCGGTCTCGCTCAAGGCGTGGGCGCGTGCGTGGCCATTTTGTCTCGCTGGCACTGACGAGTGGCGACGCCGAAATTCCTAGCCACGCACGCGCTCTCCTCCTCCTCCTCCTCTTGCCCCCCCTCTCTCTCTCTAATCACGCACGCGACGTACGTACAACTACTGCACCGCACCACCCAATAAAACGAGCCGGAACGCCCCCACCCCATCCTTTGTCGCGTACGTACGTACGTACTACTCCTACTGCCGAGAGACCCTTTCGCCGTGTCCGGGGAATTAAACGCCGGGGGGGATGGGGACAAGAATCGCCGTACGCCGCGCGTGGTAACGAAGAAGCGCAGCGCCCCCCGCCCCGGTCCCGGTCCCGGCGGCCTCGCTCGCCCGCACGTCGCGGTCGCTCGCCGCCAGCTAGCTATCCCCGAGGCGGCACAGGCACAGGAACGCCAGCGCCCAGCGCCAAAGCCACGCACCGCAATTAGCGACGACGACCCGCTGCTCCCCGGGCCCTGGCGCTCTCGCCCAGAAAATCAGTAGTTAATGTTACCCCCCCTGGCCCTGGCTGGCTGGCTGGCTGGCTGGCTGGTCAGCCAATCGGCGAGCCCCCGAACCCAACCGGGCCGCGCACATGGTTAACTCGTAGCCGGCCGGGCCGGCGCGTGTCCGTGTGAACGGAGATAGCCCGACCGGAGCCGAGGGCTCGACTTTTCGCCGGGCGCCGATGCATGCGATGCCCCCGACGGTGTCTCTTGTCGCGACGCGCGCGTCGTCTTTGTCACGAGCCCAGCGGCGGCCGCCTAGGAATATCCCTCTGCTGTCCTCCCTCGGCGTGCTTGCTTAATCGCCGCGTGATTGATTGGCGGGCGGCACGGCCCTAATCCGGCGTGCGGGAGCTAAAAAACCAGGCGCGCCGGGGGCTCGACGCGTCAGGGTGCCCGCGTCACTTCACGGGCTGTGTTCAGTTTCATAGGAGAAAGTTTGGAAAAAATGTCACATCGAATACTGTAGCGTACTGTAGCACCTTTCGTTTGTTTGTGGTAAACATTGTCCTATCATGACCTAACTAGGCTCAAAAGATTCGTCTCGTCGTGTACATCAAAACCATGTACTCTCTCCGTCCCGTGAAGAATGCAATCCTCACTTTTTGAAAAGTCAAATCATTTCAACTTTGACCAAGTTTATATAAAATAGTACTAATATTTATGTCTTCAAATCGATTTAATATAAAAATATAATCTATGATTAATCTAATGATACTTATTTTGCATTATAAATGTTAGTAACTTTTTGTATAAATTCAGTCAAACTTAAAATGGTTTGACTTCTTAAAAAGTGAAGATTGCATTCTTTACAGGACGGAGGGAGTAATTAGTTTTTTTATTTATTCACGTTTAGTGTTCCATGCATGAGGAAAGAGATTTAATCTGATAGATGCATAGTAATATTTGGAGAGAGAATTTTAAAAATTTTGGTGATGAGACGGGGACTAAACACACAGCCTTAGCCCGTGGGCGGCAGCCATTGCACGCCACGAGCCGGCCGATCTGTGCCCGGCGGATTTAGGCCGCGCAGACGAGGCCGGTTGAGACGGTCCATCGGTTCTCCTGGCAGTGCGGTAGCGGCGTGCCGGCGTGTGATCAGCTGTCGCCTATTTTGGGACGTTAGAATTGGGAAGGTGAATTTGGAAGTATGATGGCACTTTATAATCATTGCGTCACTCTAGCATTTCGTTTGTACTTGTGAAAAATTGTCCAAAAATTGATTAATTAGGCTCAAAATGTTCGTCTCGCAGAGCCCAACAAAACTGTGTAATTAGTTTTTAATTTTATCTATATTTAGTACTCCATGCATGTTGTGACATTTTGATGTGATGGAGAATTTTTTTTTCATAGTAAATTTGGGAGTAGAATTTATATCTAAACAAGGCCTTTGTCGCTCGCATCGGCGCCACGCCACCGGTTTCTGTGCCCGTGCAGGCACGGAGGTCATTTCGCTTGCGCTTTGTCCTATTGTCACATCGAGCCGCTCGATCCAGTGGCAGTAGTAATTACTAGAAGGGGTGTTTAGTTCCTAAAAAGTGGGTGAAAAGTGGAGAGAAAATGTCACATCGGACACTGTACCGCACTGTATTACTTTTCGTTTGTTTGTAGTAAACATTGTCCTATTATGACCTAACTAGGTTTAAAAGATTTGTCTCGTCGTGTACATCAAAACTATGTAATTAGTTTGTTTATTTATCTACATTTAATACTCCATGCATGAGGAGAGAGATTTGATGTGATAGGTGGATAGTGAAATTTGGAGAGAGAATTTTTGAAAGTTTGGTGATGTGGGTGGGAACTAAACAGGGCCAAGGGTTTTCCGGTCCATCACTAAACTTCTAAAAATTCTCCCTCCAAACTTCACTTTTCACATATCACATCAA
Organism: Echinochloa crus-galli; assembly: GCA_900205405.1. Taxonomy (NCBI): domain Eukaryota; kingdom Viridiplantae; phylum Streptophyta; class Magnoliopsida; order Poales; family Poaceae; genus Echinochloa; species Echinochloa crus-galli. The sequence goes on from OAMR01000526.1 coordinate 632,005, forward strand.
ATCTCTCTCCTCATAAATGGAGCACTAAACGTGGGAAAATAAAAAAACTAATTGCATGGTTTTGATGTACACGACGAGACGAATCTTTTGAGCCTAGTTAGATCATGGTAGGACAATGTTTACCACAAACAAACGAAAAGTGCTACAGTGCGCTATAATGTCCGATGTGACTTTTTCACCTCACTTTTTACCTCTTTCCATGGAACTAAACACCCCAAGGAAAAAAACACAGAAAAAACAAAGAAAAAGACTCTCTTCATGAGAACATGATTCCCCCGGGTGGCCAATATATAATATACAGTACAATTGGAACCAATGCTTGTTTAGATGCAAAAAGTAGAGTACAAATGTTGGGTATGAGGTCACGTCGTAATCATTGCATCACTATATCATTTTTTGTTTGTATGTACGAAAAATTATAAAAAACTGATTAATTAGACTCAAAATGTTCGTCTCGCAGAGTACAACAAAACTGTGCAATTAGTTTTTGATTTCATTTACATTTAGTACTTCATGAATGTTACGACATTTTGATGTGATGGAGAATTTATTTTTCATAGTAGATTTGAGAGTAACTTTTTGAAACTAAACAAGTCCCAAACTGCCGCCGCCCACGGTATAAGTTCTTCTCAATCTTTTCACTTCAAAAAACAAAAGTTCTCTTCAATCAATCAACCGGATTTTTTAAAAAAAATCTCCACTGCGTAGATAGATACAGAAAATAAACTAAACAACCAAAGCCAAAGCCAGGGGGGCCGGTTTATCCTCATCTCGCGCGCTCGCCGCAGAAGCGACACGGCGCCGGGCGACCGCTTCAAAGCTCTCGCTCCTCGCCGCAGCGTATCCATCCATCCCTCGCCATTATCACCCGCAACAGGGAGCATAGATCCGGCCTCCACCCCCTTTTTCTTCACTGATCGTCCAACGCAAATGATGCCAAGCACCCAACCCAACCGACGGCACCGCGGCGGGATAAAAAAAATACGGCCGAAGCGGAGCGCGGCGCCAGCACGCCATCCATTGGCGCCCCCTTTTGTCACATGCCGATTGCCCCGGGTTTTTCTAGCCCCCGTCCACCGGTGACCGGCACTGTGCCGGGATGCGAAATGTTTTGACTTTCTCGCCGGTTTCTGCTGTCCGGGCGGTCGCTCGGAGCTGCTGCTGCACTGCACGCTCCAAGTCCAAGGCCAGCGTTTCCCGCAAGGAACAAACAAAAAGCCCCCGTCACTTGTTTTCTCCGCCTAGTTTTTACGAGTACGTACTCGTACACGGGAGGGAGAGATACTCCTATCTTTTACCAGCCACTGTGCTGCCCGTGAACGTGGTGGTGAACTGGTGATGCCTTTGCCTGCCTTCACGGCTTTCAGCGGCCCACGTGCTGTGCGCGGTGAAAAGAGGAAGAGAGCTGCGCTGCGCTGCTCCGTCCGAGCAAGGAGCTACAGCTACCTACAGCCGCACGACAGAAAAGTACAAAAGCTCCGAGTTGCTTGCACGCGTCCGTCCAGCGGAGGGGAAGGGGAAGGCCTCTGTATAAAACTACGTACTATAAAAGTGTCCAAAAACAAATCCAGGCGCGTGGGGGCTCGCTCCTCCCATTAGTGGACAGAACAGCGCCAGCGGCATAGGACAACAAGTCAAAGCTGCGCGCGGGCGCGCGAGCGAGCCAGCCAGGGACGAGACGAGGTGGGTGCGTGCCTGCGTGGGGCGTGGCGCACCCCATTAATTGCCATGTAAAGGCAGTGCCGACTTTGTCCCGCCCCGCTGCACAGGATCCATCCACGAGCCCATGAACCATCGTCCGGGAAAAACAAGGCGCTGGTGGGGGCAGGGCAGGCGGCCGGAGGAAGCGAACACGTCGCAGCGACCAGGCGCAAGGCGCCAAGGCCTACCGGCGACGCGGATGATTCCCCACCCGCACAAGCCAACGAGGCCCCCCCCGGAACAAAACAAAAGCTCCCGCCACCCCGGCCTCCTCTCACCGTGCCCGCGGCGCGCCAAGTAGCCGGCCAGACAACCAACCCCGCACGTCCCGATCCCCACACCCGTCTGCGTGCCGACGCACCCCCCGCCACGCGCGCTCCCCGCGCCCCGTCACGTGGACGCGCGCGCCACCGGGCTTGCCCGATCGCGATCGCTGCAGCTAGAGAGAGAGCGGCCGGCACGGCACGGCACGCAACGGCGCCGCACACGTCTCGCCGGACGAGAGGACAGAACCAACCGTTGCGTTGCGATGGCGTTGGCGTTGTTGGCCCCTCGCGTGGCTGTGAGGACGGGCGCGCCGCGGCCGGCACCTGGGCCGCTGCCGCCCGCCCGGTGTCGCGTCGCCGGATCGCCGAGGGGGAGGCGCGCGCGCGAGTCCACCCCACCCCCACGCGCGCGCTCGTGCCCGCAGCCCGCCTGGCGCTTGCTGCGTCGCTCACGCCGCCAGCGCCCAGAAAAGATCGCCGCCCCTGACAAGGTTGACCACGCGCGGCTCCGTCCGTCGGCTAGTCTCCGCGACCGCGACGGGCGCCGTGCCGATGCGAAAGGACGCGCTGGTGGTGACGACTGACCAAACCCGAACCGGACAAAGAGGCACCGACCGACGGCCTCCTCCGACGCGGGCGCCGCGACACGATGATGGGAGCGGTGCCTGTCCTTTTTCGGAAAACATTAACCTCTCGTCACGGCCAATACGACAAGGGAGCGAATTTCCCGCGGCTGGGGTTAAACACCAAACCCTTTCCCTGCCCCGCACGCACGACTGCACGAGGTTTCGACAGCGAAGTCGCCTCGCGGTAATATCCCGTGCGTGGCGCAGGTGGAAGCAGAACCGTGGCGGGAACGAACAGGACAGCTCAGCTCAGGACGGCACAGGACGTGATATCACAGACACCCAACACCACCATCAAACGGGCACAGACCGAGGTGAGACGACCCGGCGGGCTTCGCCGGAGCGATCGATGCGGGCGGGAGGGAGGACGAGGTTGTAGCGGACGAGACGTCTGGCTCACCGGCGCCGTACCGCCTTGCATGTCCGCTTCAGCGCTTCCCGGCCGTCAACCAAAGTATCGGCAACCTCGCCGTCGGCCATTCAATCAAGCTCCCGGGTTTAAATGAGCCCCGGGGCGTTAGGTTTCGGGGGGCTGAGGACACATCGTTTTACACATGCGGATATCAGGACATGCCACAGCCCAAGCAATCGGGAGGGGTACGGACCGGGCGACATCGTCAGATCAGAGAATCAGACGGCCCTGAATTTCTTCTCGCCGCTCCGGTACGGTACCTCCTCCCCGCGTCCTGGCGCGGAGATAATTGCGCCGCGCCGGATGGGGACACGTTGCGCACTGTGCCCGCACTGTTCGGGACCCTCCCGTACCGTACGAGTACTACTCTGCCGGAGATGTCAAGATGTGCCCGGCGCCCCCTCGAGAAATCACAATTTCGCAACCACGTCCCGCGTCGCCCCCTAGGTGCATCCGGACGTATTACGTGTGTGTAGGTGAGTGACGGAGTTGGAGACGGCATCAAGCTGCTCTGGTAACGACGAGTGACTATTTGCGATCGTAACGGTGATTTAACAGCTTTGCATTAGTCAATCGGAGCAGCGAGAAGATTCATCCTCGTCGTCACCTACGGCGGCTCCTTTAAGATTCAATGGATGTGCGAGGGGTGGCGTTTCTCGTGCACGGGCGCGAGGGGGCATGCCGTGCCCGCGGTGGCAAGAGCTCGCTTTCCACGGCGACGGCCACTCAAAAAAAACCCTGCCCAATTTCCACGCAGCACGCAACTCCCAAATTTACGACGGTCTCCGACTCTCCGGTCAGTACCCACCAGAGAAAACAAGGACGCCGAGCCATTACTGGCGAGCCGAGGTGAGGAGTGACACCAGGCTGGCGGCGACAGAAGCACTGGCCGGACGGGAGTACGACAGCAAAAGAAGCCGAGAAGGGGCCAGGGCACGCTGCAAAAGAATAGTAGGGGAGTCGGTGACCAAGGCCTTGTTTGTTTAGATGTTAGAATTGGGAGAGTGAATTTAGGAGTATGATGTCACTTTATAATCATTGTGTCACTGTAGCATTTCATTTGTATTTGTGAAAAATTATTTAAAAATTGATTAATTAGACTCAAAATGTTCGTCTCGTAGAGCACAACAAAACTGTGTAATTAGTTTTTAATTTCATCTATATTTAGTACTCCATACATGTTATGACATTTTGATATGATGGAAAATCTTCTTTTTATATAGTAAATTTGGGAGTGAAATTTTGGATCTAAACAAGGCCTAAGCCCCAAAACGCTAAGGCTAATCCCTCTTTGTTTTGGCCCGGGCGGCAGTATAATATTTTTGACTTTACAGGCAGAGACCGGGTGGCGCCCCGACTAGGGATAGAATCGGGAGCCGTCGAGCCGGCTGGCCGAGGCCGAGGCCCAGGCTCCGGCTCACCGCTCGGCTCCGCTTGTCTTTTTGCGGGAGACTTGTGGTGGCCACGCACGCCACACCTCTTTCCAAGCGTCAAGAGATTCATTCATTCATCCGACTGCGCTCTCCCTCCCTCAGCCGCGAGCGGCTTTTGGCAAGTGCTGCACAAGAAAGTCCCGGCCTGATATTTTTTTTATATAGTAATAGAAAGAGAGAGGGAGGGAGAAAGAAAGTCTCGGCCTTTTGATGAGAGGTGCCCCAAGTGCCGCCGCTCCCCGCTTTACAGCCGGCCGGCCGGCCGGCGTCCGCGGAAGAAAGAAAGAACGGGGGCACGCTTTCAAATGGGCTGATCAGGATGCATGCTTGCTCCAAGATCCGGTGCAAGATCTTCCCAGAGAAAAACTTTGTTTGCGTGCATTGCGTTCGGTGACTGGACGCAGGCGTCAAACCATAGCGCGTTAGGTGGTGCCGGCAATAAGGTTGTTGTATGCTGTACAAGCAAAACGCCGTGTATTCTAGCATGCTTAAATCTTGAGCTCTGTGAGTTCAGCGGATCCAAGCTAGATACATCTACAATCAGTGGAGTCTTCCACTCAACGCAAAGCCGGAAATATTGAAATGACACGAGCATGGCCCTGTGCGGGGGATGGCACGCGCACATCGGAGCGAAAGGTCACATTCGCGAATCATACCGGGACGGGACAAACCGGAGCCAAATCCATCCCCCAACAACTCCCGGAGCGGACGAAACGACACGATCCATGCGCCTACAGCGTAAAGGAAGCATGGATCCAGCAGTACTCCCACGCCGGGATCGCGTCGCAGGTCAGGCCTCTTCCGGCGTCGTGCCGACAGACAGACGCCTCCGTTCCAAGTACAGGGGATTACAGAGCTCCTACCCGTCGAGGCTGCATGCAAAAGGAATGACACATGGCATGGGGCAAGGACGCACAGTCAGTCGTCGCACCCCGAGGCCCCAGAGGCCGGAGCAACCCCAAAACCACGCCTGCAACGAGATGCAGGGCAGCGCGTACCATGTCCTTCCTCTTCATCGCGTTTCACTAACTCGTGTGGAGAGAACCAGAGGCATTCAAATACACGCGTTACAAAAGCATTGTGTATAACTGTATACAGAGAGGATCAGCCAGGCCACACTAGCAGTTAGGAGGGGACAAACAAGAGGGGTAATCTCCTGTGCATCTACTACTAGACTTAAATTAGGAAACCGTCGGATATATGGATCGCCCGATTGTATATAATGGGGGTGTTTAGTTCTTGAGGTGAAAATTAAAATGAAAAAGTCACATCGGACACTGTAGCATTTCTCGTATCATGATCTAATTAGGCTCAAAAGATTCGTCTCGTCGTGTATATCAAAACCATGCAACTAGTTTTTTTATTTACCAACGTTTAGTGCTCCATGTATGAGGAGAGAGATTTGTTAGATTTGTTGTGATAGGTGAATAGTGAAGTTTGGAGAGAGAATTTTTGAAAGTTTGATGATTTGACCAGGAACTAAATAGGGCCAATAATCTTAATGAATCTCAGAGTTTCATCAACGTAGGAGGAGGTATAGTCCCTATTGCTTACAGAAAAAAATGTAGGGATTTTGTTTCCATGTAAATATGAACCACCACTTTACGTAAAAACTACACTATAAACTATTACACAGGGATGACTAAGGATTTAGGGATCCCTAATGCGTATACAAGTTCTCCATCGCCATGCACCGATAAATAGAAGAGTCTCCAAACTACTCGTCTTTGTAATTCCGCATTCCGCGGGAACGATTTTTAGAGAGCATTCAGTCTGAATGATCCAAGTTCTTCACCGCGTCTCGCCTTCATCTTCGTCAATGTTTGGGTGTAGGTGTAGCACCTAGCACGTCGTCGTCGTCACATTCGGTTTCGTATGTGCCCGCTGTCGTCACGCTCGGTTTCGGTACGTGCCTCTTGTCGTCGGTCGGTTTCGGTACGTAAGCATCATCATCGTTGTGCCTCCTCTAGCTACAATGTCGATGCTGCTTATGGTAACTGTTAAAGAGTTTTGTTTGGAATTTGATGCGGCAATTGTCTAATTACCAAAAAGAAACTATCACATATGTTTCACAAAACATGAGTAGATAGATAGATATAGGTCGAGGGCACCCATAGGCACCCATCCAATCCAGAAGAGAAACTACTACATCAAACACAAGCAACAAAAAGGCCATCCACCTCCTTGTTGACCCATCAGTCCAACACTGTACACAGAATGTTAGATGAATTTCCCTCCGGGTATGAGCCAAGAGGGTGATTGAAGGCGAAATAATAGGCTTCTCTCCATCAACCAGGGACGCAGATCATAAGATCAGGTCTTCGAGATCAGCAGAATGAACGATTTCTTTCATCCGACGAGGAAACAAAAGTGGTCACCATGGTTTCTTTCCTAGAGTTTTTGATCAGAGGTGGTGGAGCCTTGAGCCATGGATCAGCAGCGAATGAGCCATGCCGTGGCCGGAATTCAGACGATTCCCCAGGCAGCAGCAGCAGGAGCAGCAGTACAGGAGGGCGATACAACTATAAGTCAAGCTTACCATCTTGCTATAACAAGTGGCGGAGTGTGTGTCGAGGCGACGGCCGGGATGAGTTTTATGATCAGCAGCTGTGTACGTATGTACTAGAGGTTAGCCTGGAGGAAGTCGGAGATCTCCTCCATGACCTCGTGGTAGTGGTCTGTGTTGGGCAGCAGGTAGAAGCCGACGGTGGCCTTCTCGCGGTACACGAGCTTGACGTGGTGTCCGTCTTCCCGGAGCCCGTCGGCGTAGGCCAGCTGCCGGTCGCAGGTGAGGTCCAGGCCCGACACGATGATGAGGCTCTTGGTGAAGGGGAGCCCCCTGAGGCGCCGCCCGTTCGGCCCGAACGGGTTGCACGCCGGGTGGTCCCGGTCGGCGTCCTCGGGCAGGTACGCCTTCCAGTACCAGTCCCTGTCCTGGAGCGTGACGAAGTACTTGCCGTCCAGCCGCCGCTCCGAGTCGGTGCGCTCGGTGCCGCCGAACATGGCGTTGAGCAGGATGTTGCCGCAGATCCTGATGCCGGCGTCGGCGGCGCGGACGGCCACGTGGTGGGCGATGTTGCCGCCGGAGCTGTCGCCGGAGAGGAACACGCGGGGCTGGGCGTCCCCGCCGCTGCGGAGGAACGGCTGCGACATGGCCCACTTGAGCGCCGTCCAGCCGTCGTCGTAGGCGCACGGGTACCGGTGCTCGGGGGCGCGCCGGTAGTTGACGGACAGCACCACGCCCTTGCTCAGCTTGACGAACCGCCGGCACAGGTTGTCGTAGATGGCCGTGCTGGACGACGAGTGCGCGAAGCTGCCGCCGTGGAAGAAGAGGATGACCGGGAACGGGTCCGGGGACGGCGCGCCGGTGAGGAAGTCGAGGATGGGCAGCGTCACGGCGGCGGCGCCCGCGGCGTTGTTGTTGGCGGCGGCGCGGTAGATGCGGACCTCGAGGCCGACGGACGGGTCGATGACGTGGTCGAAGGAGGAGACGCCCTCCTGGGCCCGCGCGTCGGGCGGCACCCGGCGGTCGAGGTACTCGGCGAGGTCGCGGTCGAAGGTGCCGTCGGCCCGGCGGAGCATGTTGTACGCCAGCTTGAAGTTGGAGATGAGCACCCATGTGTGGATCGGCACCGCCGTCTGCACCACAAGCACGCAACAGGAATCAAACAGCAGCAACAGTAAGGAGAAGAAGAAGAAGAAGGAGAAGCACTCCTCATCAGTAGTCATCACAAGAGAACGGAACACAGCGCGACCCCCCTCCTATTCCTTTGCTGTTTCCTCGCATGGGCGAGAACGCCAATGCGAGCGGCGATCTTTGGCCGCCGCTTGCCAGAAAAGATGCAAGCTTTCGAATGATTGGTCACTTCCCCTTTGTTGGGTAGCCATTTCCGTAGCGTGCCGCCGAACATGGCGTTGAGCAGGATGTTGCCGCAGATCCTGATGCCGGCGTCGGCGGCGCGCACGGCCACGTGGTGGGCGATGTTGCCGCCGGAGCTGTCGCCGGAGAGGAAGACGCGGGGCTGGGCGTCGCGGCCGCTGCGGAGGAAGGGCTGCGACACGGCCCACTTGAGCGCCGTCCACCCGTCGTCGTAGGCGCACGGGTGCCGGTGCTCGGGGGCGCACACAAGAACACCACCCCCTCCCGAAACCGAGGCGGGAGCCGGACCTGCGCAAGGACGGCCGGGCACATGCCCCGCACGGAGCCGGTAGCACAGGAGAAAGGGAGGGAGGGATGGAGGTAGCGGGCAGGGCCGCGCGCGCGCACCTTGCACTCGTTGCGGTTGACCTCGTCGCTGCCAGCCCGAGTGCGCGAAGCTGCCGCCGTGGAAGAAGAGGATGACCGGGAACGGGTCCGGGGACGGCGCGCCGGTGAGGAAGTCGAGGATGGGCAGCGTCACGGCGGCGGCGCCCGCGGCGTTGTTGTTGGCGGCGGCGCGGTAGATGCGGACCTCGAGGCCGACGGACGGGTCGATGCCAGCGCCTTCGCTCACGGCATGGGCCCGCGGAGGGCCGCGACGCGCCAAGCGATCCCGCCCAACCGAGACCCGCCCGCGACCCCGATCTCCTGGGGGCGAACACAACCCCGGCTCCCAATCCAAATCCCCCCGCCGCCACCAACCTCCGGGCGGGCTCGCACGGGGAGCAGGCTAGCCGGCGCGCGCGGCGGCGGCAGACGAGGTGAAGAGGGCTGGCGCGGGCGAAGCGGAGACTGTAGCGGCGCGAACGAGCGAGCGGGCGAGAGGGCGGTGGAGCTGTGGTGTTGGTTGTGTGAGAGGCGCACGCAGCACGGGGCGGGGAGATGGAGGGGAACAGGAGGGAGGGGAAGAGGGGGGGTAATAGCGTGGGGCGGAGGCGGACGGACGGAGGAGACGACAAAACCGGGCGGCTCAAAAAGTAAAACCCGCGGGGGTATGCGGGCCCCACACGCGCCCAACCCCCACTTCCCCAACCCAAGCTGCCAATGGAGTATTTTTTTTTCCTCTCACTCACTCTCTCTCTCTCTCTCTACCCTGTCCTCCCTCTCTCTCTCTCCTCCCCTGGTTTTTTGTTTGTTTATTTCTTTTGGAGTGTCTCGCGAGAAGGTTTGGATGGATCTGCCGAGCCCCTGCCGCTGCCCTGCGAGTTCCCCGCCTTGCTTTTCTTTCTCGCTTCGCCTTTTCCGTCGTCGTCGTCGTCGTCGTCGTCGTCCTCTCCTTGGAGATGTTTTTTCCTCTGGGCTGGACCTGACCTGAGGCGGGTCGGGGTTGGACGGAGCGCGAGGCGAGAGACTGCTAGTTGGTGCACCAAAATGGTGTACGTGGACGTTGGGCTATCCGCTGGACGTATCGATCCGTGGCCGCCGCTATTGCTATCTATCGGCAAGCGATGGTGTGGACGAAAGGCTCTCTCGTCTCCCTCCTCCGCGCCCCCCAAAAACGGCCTCCCTCGCCGCCACGTTAACCCTTTTGTTTCCTAGCGCCGGCTCTACCCAACTCTCATCTATCTATCGACTCCGTATTAATTCATTCATACACTGGTACGTATTACGTGCTGCTGCTGTGGAGCGTGACTGTGCGCGCGAGTGTGTTGTTTCGTCGGCGAAACCAGGAAAGGCGTGACACGAGCAGCGGTTTTTGGGAGACAGGTTTGTGTGGATCGAAACGTGTCTAACGAACACACTACGCAAGAAAGGTAGTATTGCGGAGGCATATGATGCGGGGAGTCAGTGGACAGAAATAACAAAGCCCAGCCGAAACTAAGCAAGCAGCCCTAAGCTGACTTCTGCATACCTAGCAAAGCCTTTAACATTAGTTAGTTAACCTGACACTTAAGCCCCAGTTGTGGTAATCTATATTCTAGACCAGCTCAACATGGTGACTTTGAGACATCTTATCTCAAGTACCAGTAGCATTTAGACTTAGACCACCCCAGAAAAGGAAAAGGGAGAGGAAAAAAAAAACTAGCATCGGACCTCGCTTGGATCTTGCCAACTGGCCTTGATGTAACTAGGCTTCAAATAGATCAGCTCTGGAGTTATCCACGTTACGTGAAGTTTGAGTGTTGCCGTATAAATAAATGTACGGCAATAATTGAACCGACATATTTTCCATGTAATTGTTTTATATCTTTATATACAGGTGGCCTACAGAAATAAACAATACATGTCTTTTTTCCAAGTTATTCTTTGTCCCCCATTTCTCTTCAAGCACCATTTGCAATTTTCTACGTGCATATGCAGATAATTCGGTGCCATTAGCCTCCTCGCATTACAAAGATACCCGGAAATCGCATTTGCCCAATGGCGGAAAAGCATGCGCTTGCCATTTTCCTAAAGTACAAAAGAACTGATCACTATCATTTGTGCCTGAAGAAGCTCTCGTATGATAATATATTCAGATATAATAACTAGCTAAAATGATTGGAGGCTGGGACCCCCCCTACGCGATTTTTCATCTGAAAGCATCTGTCTCAGCCCATCACGCTGATATATTTTATTTCTTTATTTTCTCCCAGACCAGCACATCACACTAGCTGTAGCACGGACCGCAGAAATTCCACTCAAACCAAGCCGTCGTGTGCTCGTTTCACGTGGCCCGGCCGCCGACCCGCCACCAGTATTCTTCCCTGCCTGCGGCCGGCCCCGGCCGGCTAGCTTCTACGAGTAATAATCAAACGGCGTCCCCGTTTAGATGTTGGACTTGGGAGGTTGAATTTGGGAGTAAGATGTCACTTCGTAATCATTGCGCTACTGTAGCATTTTGTTTGTATGTGCGAAAAATTGTTCAAAAATTGATTAATTAGGCTCAAAATGTTTGTTTTGCGGAGTACAACAAAACTGTGTAATTAGTTTTTGATTTCATCTACATTTAGTACTCCATGCATGTTATGATATTTTGATGTGATGGAGAATATTCTTTTTGCATAGTGAATTTTGTAGGAACTTTTTGCATCTAAGGCCTTGTTTAGATGTTAGAATTGAGAGGGTGAATTTGGGAGTATGATGTCACTTCGTAATCATTGCACCACTGTAGCATTTCGTTTGTATTTGTAAAAAATTGTCCAAAAATTGATTAATTAGGCTCAAAATGTTCGTCTCGCAGAGCACAACAAAAATGTGTAATTAGTTTTTGATTTCATCTACATTTAGTACTCCATGCATGTTATGACATTTTGATGTGATGGGAAATCTTCTTTTTGCATAGTAAATTTGGGAGTGGAATTTGGGATCTAAACAAGGCCTAAACAAGGCCCTAATGCAACTTCAAGCTCGATTAAGCAGCGCGATGCTGAGCTTTTCCTAATGAAAATGGGGTTTTGCTCCAACCATGGATCAGTACTGACTGGTGCTAATCCAAGTCCAAACAGTTCCAAACAATTCAGTTTTGTTTTAATACAAAAAAGTGCACCACTGCCACACCAATGCATTTGTTGGAGGGACAGAAGTATATATATTGTCTACTTGTCCAGGATAGAACGTACTCCTGAAAGTCGTATGAAGGTCTGCGTGTATACTATATAATTATATACATGACATATATTTTCTTTGAAATCACTATGGCTTGGCCAGGACTCAACGCCACGAAACTATTGCAATTATTGCGGTACATGCACATGCCCGGGTGACACTCACCTGTCACCTGTATACAATTCACCTTCAAATGAAAGACTATGGCCCTTGCATGCATCTGGACTTTTCTTTTTTTTTTCCCTTCTTTTCGGCGACAACTATGGTTGGACCGAGAGAAAAATAAGATTGGACCAGAAACAGTTGATCATTTTAAAGATCGAGTGGTTGCCAATGTGATTGCTTATCATTTGGATTGATCGCCCACATCTGTATGGCTTCTTGTTTGGTTCATGAACGGTTTTCTTTTTAAGCTAGAAAACATATATGGATCAGGTCGTGCCGGGCCAATCAGGCCTACCCCAACCAACTTAATACCAACTAGGAGGAGGCTGTTTATCAAAAAAAAAACTAGGAGGAGGCTGAAAAGGAAGTGATTATGTGAAGTCCAACCAGGCCCTAACGCAGGTCGGGTCAGGTCAGGCTAGTTGTGTGCTGCCGCAGGCACATGATGAAAAGATGCTGACACGGATGGATCCTCTTGCAACGGAGAAAAATCTGTGTATACAAGAAGCAAAGTATCCTGAACCATAAATTGACGTAACCTATAAACGGACTTGAAAGGGTGCTTTAGCATGATCAAGTACAATCATTTCTGAATTGTAATGCGGCGGCAACAACAACAGGCGGCATCTTTTTGCACCGAAAAGAGGCATCATGCGTGCTACTTCTTTTTCCAAGGAATACAATGATGTATTTGGACAGGGAAATCTCCAGTGTGATATGCACATCATACATGGTCCTAACTTCACCGTGTGACATTGTGGACATCCGTTTGTACACTCTTTGTTACTCCTCCGGTTTGGTAAAGAAAGTTGTTTAGGACAGCGATACGGACACACGGTCGTCAAAGCACACATTTGACTTCTCTTTTATATAAAAATATCTGCTAAAAAGTTATATATTTTATATATTTATACTTTTATGAAAGTAATTTTCAAGACCAATCTATCTATATAATTTTCACATTTCCAAACTCAACGACTTAAATGTTATTAATGATTCATATTCTCAATGTTTGAGTCAAATCTTGTCCAAAATAACTTTCTTCACTAAATCGGAGAGAGTATTTTGTTGTCTGAGTTGAGCTGGCCCGGGCCCAAACACTAGCCCCTGCTGAGCCCGGATAGATTAGAGTAAGCAATGCTGCCCTTAAGCAGGTGTACTTGGAGTAATCCGTACGTGGTGAGAATTGATTCAATTGAGAGCTCGGCCTTGGAGACATTTTAACTACAAGTATAATGATACGGTCTCCATATAAAAAATCAACGTAGTTTCAATTGCACTAGTGGTTGTGGCTAATTTTTGACAGATCCGTTTCAAGTAAAAAAAAGGAAACATGGTGGTCTATATATGTCGCCGTCAGTTAACCTAAATGGCTAGATATGACCTCACGGTATTTGCGAGCATGGCCCTGTTTAATTCTCTTAAAATGGGAAAAATTCTCTATCCAAACTTCACTATTCATCTATCCCATCAAATCACATCAAACCTCTCTCCTCATGCATGGAGCACTAAACGTGGGTAAATAAAAAAACCAGTTGCATGGTTTTGATGTACACGACGGGACGAATCTTTTGAGCCTAGTTAGGTTATGATAGGACAATGCTTACCACAAACAAATGTAAAGTGCTACAGTGCAGTGCGCTACAATGTCCGATATGACATTTTCACCTTCCCTTTTCACCTCTTTTCAGGGAACTAAACAACCCCCCATGCCATTTTTCCCTCACCTGAATCTGCCAAAGCGATTTAACAATGCCCTAATAATGATCTCTGATGCAAACGTAGCGCCACATCAAATCAATCCCCATCCATTCCGCGCGCGCGCGGGGCACTCACACTGACACTGGCGGCAGCTTAGCATATGGGTATAATCCGCGAATCGCCAGGCGGGTTAGTGCCGGGGCTCCGGAAAAGGACATGTACGCATTCCGGCTTCCGCCTTCCGGTGGCTGCGAAAGCAGGGGGCTGGAATGACCGTCGGAATCGCCAGCTTTGGGTAAATTCGTTGGGAGGAGGAGGTCAGGAGGAGACCCAAATGGAAATCGCAGCCGGGGCGGAAATGGAAACCTTCTTTTTTATTATCCTCCACTTGGCTCACGTAATTCCACGCGAACAGTATTAAAAGGGGCCATTTGTGAATTGTGATCCACGAGTATCTGGTGAAGAAGGGTAATTCCAGCATAGTGGCCATCCATTGAGAGATTTGGTCGCCGCTCGTTGATCACACGGCAACGTGTTGAGCAATCGATGTAAGAATATTGGATTGTGCCAATCGAGTAGATCAGGTGTTTAACTGTCTTTAGTTAGAAATGATGGAAAACCAAAATCAAGTCGACCATCTTAGAGGCCGATGTTACTCGACTTTTGGTGAATTATCCTATTTCTCCCTATCACCCCGTTGTTTTTATATTTGAGTAAATTACGCACATCATACAATAATTTATTATTGTACCAATTCAGTTAACGAATGGGCATCTAGCTGAGCTGGTTAGACGGTCTCAGTAACACTCCTCATGTCCTAGGTTCGACTCCGTATGGAACCCAAGACGGCCAGAAGATGAGTGGAGGTTCCCTATGCCAACCGTTGGCCTATTGATAATTTGACATGCATAATTTACCGAACATCTACATCATAGAAATAGTGAAACATCTAATTTTCATTTAAACTTGGGCTGTGTTTAGTTCCCCACCACATCACCAAACTTCCCAAAATTCTCTTTCCAAACTTCACTATTCACCTATCACGTCAAATCTCTCTCTTCATGCATGGAACACTAAACGTTGGTAAATAAAAAAAACGAATCTTTTAAGCCTACTTAGGTCATGATAGGACAATGTTTACCACAAACAAACGAAAAGTGCTACAGTGCGCTGCGCTACAGTGTCGGATGTGACATTTTCACCAAACTCTTTCATCATTTTTTGGAACTAAACACAGCCTCGATCTTTTTGAAATAAACAATTTACCATCCATGTGGCGTACCGTCGTAAATAAATATGCTGTGTGGAGTACATGAGACTGCACATGGACGCATTTGCCATGTTTATGCATCCGCTTGCACATTTTGCGGCCTGCTAGATTAAAATGATATAACTGAAGTTGATATATAGATATAATTTACTTATCATATTTTACTCACTAACCCACAAAAATGGTCGCCCATCTTTTCAAAAAACAACTAAGTTTTTGGGGTGGAGATAGTGGAACACTAGATCAACTGATGGACAACCTAAAATTTGACAATCGAATGGACATCAGTCATGTAAAAAAGCAAAAATAAAACCAAAGCACAAACTGAGATCAAATCTAAGTTGCGAACTAATCGTAAGTCAAGTTGGTTGATAAAGTTTTTTCTGAGTTGAGTCTTGGTCTTAGCAAAAGTGTTGCATTTTTTTTTGGACTTGTTTTAGGATTCAATCGGCATTGTTCTTTCACTATCAGGCGACGTATCCGTCGACAGCGAGACGTATGTGGTGATCCCGTAAATCTCAATATCTATTGTCAAGTCCCTCGGAGCTGCTTATAGGGGTAGAATTTGTGTGTCACAGGAGTAGAATTTGCGTGGTTGCATTTACATAGATGAGTGTGTGTTGTGTGCCTTGCGTGTGTATTGCTTGTTCGAAAAAGACGATCTCTAAGTTTACCAAGGAGATGTAAGGTAACATTGTCTAAAACTATATAAAACAAGAAAGACTTATATCCCATAAGAAAACTAGAGTACTTAGTATACACGTTAGGACTATAGATGACAGCGGGTCGGGTATGATGCGGGTAGAGTAAATATCCCCCCGCAATATATTGGCTATTGGGCAAAATTCTATACCCGTATTCTTATCCGCAGGTAAATTATTTTGCCCATACCTGCGTTTATCGGGTAAATACACGCGGGTACCCAATGGGTACGTGTATTTTATGTTATAATGAGAAAAAAACATGTACCCACGTCACATCCGTGGATGAAATTTCGTACCCGTATCCTTATGCGCGTGTAGAATTTTTTACCCATACCCACGTCCATCGGATACGATATACCCGCGGGTATCCTTGCCCACGGGTAAGATTGCAATACTTAGGCTATTTGCAGCGGCGTCCTGTACCTCCTCTGGGACCCGCTACAATAGCGGTTTTCTCGCGTAAACGACGATGCAGCGCGTGCTGGACCTCCTCCTGTACTGGAAGGTCAGTCCGCCGCTCCCACAGTCCCACCCCCAAATTTCCCGGAGGCGGAGACCTCCTCCAAATCTCGCTGCCGCCTCCTCGCACGCTTCGCGCCGCGCTACACCTCCTCTCCTCACCACCGCGGCCATCCCTCCCCTCCGCCCCGCTCCCTCCTCTGCGGCCAACTCCTCTTTGGCAGCAGCGGCCACGGCCAGGTCCTCGTCCTCGCCGACGCCGGCACCGTTGATGAGGACACGACATCCATATATACGACCATGCTTGGGGGATGGCATAGAGCTGTAGGAGACCAGCAAGAGTGTCCAAGCCAAGAGGGAGGCCCGAAGCTTATCAGGTTCGAGACGCCAAGGTGGAGGCCCAAAAACCTCAAGTTCGAGTCCATCTCGGAGTCCAGGAGCAGCCTGCACTAAATCGGTCGCCCAGGTCGCATACGGGCTCGGTTTTGGACGTTCTATATATGCATGGAAAGCTAAGGAGATAAGCTTTCCAATGGCACCAGTCCTGTATCAAAATTCCTTCTGAGTCAACGGGAATCAACGAAACAAGTTGACGTCCAGAATCTGTCTCGGTGCTGCGTCGCCATATTTTGGCCTTTGGGCCGTGTATCGTGTGGAAGCCCATAGGGAGCATCCCCTCCAACCCTAGCTCGCCCCTATGAGGATAAATTAAGTAGCCGCTATTGTTTAGACTTGGGTTTTGCTTAGATTAATCTGTCAAGAACAGTTTCGCCGTTTATCGGTTTGTAGAACCCCAACTTTCGATCTCTTGACGAGGTCAACCAGGTTGTGACATGGTTGATAACCAGGGGAGTCGTGGTGCTAAGATTGCGGGGTTCGAGTTGGCTGACTTGAAGCCGGATCGGTGTGTTGCGCTCCGTCCAAAACGAGTTATCCTTCACCTGACGGAAGATCGGGCACCCTAGTTCCCATCAAGTGGTATTCAGAGACAGGTTTACCGTCAGGTTCGTCCTTTCGCCTTTGTCCTATAGTACAGAAAATAGCCCTACAAAAATATTTGTGGCTACGACGGCGGTCGTGCCGGCCACCGCGGCCGCGAGCCTCCCCGGGTCCCCGCGACGCCGGCGTTCTTGGAGGTGGCGTAGAACCTCGCCGAGGCTACGGGCAGGCGGCCTCTGGGGCGGTGCCGGAGTCGTGGTTGTGGTCGTGGCTGAGCTCGCGGACGAGGTGGAGATGGGCGAGGCGGAGCACGCCGTCGGGGGTGGCGGCGCACGCGGCGACGAGGAGCGCCCAGTGCAGGGATGCGGTGGACGAGTGCGGGTGCGGGGAGAGCGAGGTGGAGGAGGAGTGCGGGACAGCGGGGGATTTGGAGGGTGGAGATTCAGGACACCGTTGCAATGGGAACTAGATTTGAAGGTGGAATATTTTACAAGATCATTGAAATATTCCTTTGAAGGGTGAAATATAGAGGATATCGTTGCAAACAGTCTCAGCACGAGTATCTGTTTAGATGGTCGATGACCATTTCCAGGCCTTCGGATCTGAGGATGCCTTCTCACATCATCGTGAACGAAAATAAAACAGTTATAAGAATTGGCCGTGATACTCGTGCAAAGCGCAAACCAATTGTTTACTCTCCTCAGCAAAGCTATAGCAACGACATGTTATCACGTCGAGCCTGACCTCTTCTTGAGACGAAGCTCACATCGGAGCATGCTCGTAGGCACTAAAGCCACGGGATCCGCCGAATTTAAGCTTAACCAAGAGATCACTGGGAGTACTTGCCGCAAGCTGGCTGGCAGCTGCCAAAAGGATCACGCCCGGGGCCCGGGTTTCCGGTGCCGAGGAGGCGAGGACACGGTAAGAAGGGAGCGAAAGGGTGTTGCACTGTTGCAAGGAAGGAGAACGGGACAAGATGGCAGCAACGTACCAAGCGCAACGAGACGAAGCGGCTCTGCGCCGCTTTGCGCGGAGAGGGACGCGCGCGCCAGCGGGAGGTCGAAACGTGTCCGCCGCAACCCCCACACCCGGGTACCGGCACGACGCCCATCACCCGGTTTATTGGTTGCTACTAGCCCCCGCTCTCTCTCTCTCTCTCTCGCTTCCTACGCCCACGCGGCCACGCGCGCGCACGCAGACTCGAGCGGCCTGGTCTGGTGGCGTGGTGTGGTCTACTGTACTGGAGTAGGAGTACGCCTCTCTTTGGGCCTGTTTAGATGCAAATTTAGGAGGGTGAATTTGTGAGATAGATGTCACTTCGTAATCATTGCAACACTGTAGCATTTTCGTTTGTATGTGTGAAAAATTGTCCAAAAATTGATTAATTAGGCTCAAAATGTTCGTCTCGCATAGTACAACATAACTGTACAATTAGTTTTTGATTTCATCTATATTTAGTACTCCATGCATGTTATGGTATTTTGATGGGACGAAGAATCTTCTTTTTTCATAGTGTATTTGAGAGTTGCTTTTGGGAAACTTTTTGGAACTAAACACCACCTTTCTTTTCTTTCTCTATGGCCGGGCGGGCGGGCGAGCTCTATTATTTCCGCCGCTGATAATGCCGGTGGGAGGGGAGGGGGGAGGAGAGAGAGAAAAGTCAAGGCTGGCCCTCGTGCTGCTCGCTTATCTACTCGTGTATCCACCTGCCACCTGGTGCAAGCCCACTGTCCCCTCACCCCGTCCTGCGCTATGGATAAGAGGGAGGGGGAGAAAGGGTGGACGGTACAGTACTGACTGCACCGGGCGTGGTCCAGACCCTGCTGTGCCGGTGTAGGCCCAACCGCCCAAGAGCCCACGAGCCGAGCCGACAGACACAGAGCTCAGCTCGGCTCACTCTCAGCTCAACTTCACAAGTGTGGGAGCTGCTCTCCGTAATTAATAATGCTTTGATAATAGTGAAACAATGAATCATGGACATAGGAGGCACTATTAGGGCAATCCCAACCCAAGACACTAGTAGTGATGTCCATAGTCTCCACGTCATCAAGAAACTAGTATAAGACACTACCTCTCCAAACCAAACACTATTGTTCCAAACTCAAATTTAATGACACTCACCTCTCACTATGTCTTGGATAACGTGTAGAAACCATGTCTCATGTAAGACCCGGTTTCCTTCTCTTTTTTCATTAACTCACTTGACACATCAGCTTTTGATCTATGTGGCATGCCATTTAATTCTATGGACACCATCCTAGTCCTGGGGTTGGGACTGCTCTTAGCCTGCTTTAAAGCAACATCAATACACATGGAACAAAAGGTAGATAAATCTAGATTTACCATTAGAAATGTGTGTCTGGATGATGGTATTTGTACCTGCAACATCAATACAAGCATGGATGGATTCAGCTACTCGGATGCTTTTGTTCGTGTAGGGTCCCAAAATGGGCTAGGCCTGCTCAAATAGACAACAGCCCATTACAGTGAAAGATCCAAACAGGCCCATCAATTTGTTGCGTGCCCACACCTTGCGAAAAGCCCAGTGCGGCTTGACCCCAGCAAGGCGAACACGGAAGAGAACCGCCTCTTTCCCTTCCCCCACCGTCCAGCGTCCACCGTCTCTCTCGGCACCGGCGCACCGCCTCAAATCCCCCCCAAAAACAAAATCCCGGAGCCGACCTCGCCGCCGCCTCCGTCTACATCTCCACCCGCCGACCCGGGCCACCCCTCCCCCAAGCCCTTCGCTCCTCGACTCTCCTCCCCCACCTGCCGCCGCCCCTCGGCAGCATGTCGGGTCCACCCCCGACCCCGACGCCCACCCCGACCCCGCTCCCGCCGCCGCCGGCCGCCCGCCCCGCGCGGTACGACTTCCTCAACTCCAAGCCGCCGCCCAACTATGTCGCGGGTCTCGGCCGCGGAGCCACCGGGTTCACCACCCGCTCGGATATCGGGCCGGCCCGCGCAGCGCCGGACCTGCCCGACCGCTCCGCCTCCGCCGCCGGCCCGGCCGTCGGCCGCGGCCGTGGGAAGCCGCCCGGCGAGGACGACGGCGGCGGCGATGACGGCGGCGACGAGGAGAAGGGGTACGACGAGAACCAGAAGTTCGACGAGTTCGAGGGCAACGACGCCGGGCTCTTCTCCAGCGCCGACTACGACGACGACGACCGCGAGGCGGACGCGGTGTGGGAGAGCATCGACCAGAGGATGGACTCGCGCCGCAAGGACCGCCGCGAGGCGCGGCTGAAGCAGGAGATCGAGAAGTACCGCGCGTCCAACCCCAAGATCACCGAGCAGTTCGCGGACCTCAAGAGGAAGCTGGCCGATCTGTCCGCCCAGGAGTGGGAGAGCATACCGGAGATTGGGGACTACTCGCTGCGCAACAAGAAGAAGCGCTTCGAGAGCTTCGTGCCCGTGCCGGACACACTGCTTGAGAAGGCTAGGCAGGAGCAGGAGCATGTCACGGCGCTTGACCCCAAGAGCCGTGCGGCTGGTGGCACTGAGACGCCATGGGCGCAGACTCCTGTTACTGATCTCACAGCTGTGGGCGAGGGTCGTGGCACTGTGCTTTCGCTGAAGTTGGATAGGTTATCAGATTCGGTTTCTGGCCTCACTGTTGTTGATCCAAAGGGATACTTGACGGACCTGAAAAGCATGAAGATTACCAGTGATGCCGAGATTTCTGACATCAAGAAGGCACGGCTACTGCTCAAGTCGGTGACGCAGACAAACCCTAAGCACCCACCCGGTTGGATTGCTGCTGCGAGGCTTGAAGAGATTGCTGGCAAGCTTCAGGCTGCTCGGGAGCTCATCCAGCGTGGCTGTGAAGAGTGTCCCAAGAACGAGGATGTTTGGCTTGAGGCGTGCCGTTTGGCTAGTCCAGATGAGGCAAAGGCTGTCATTGCACGGGGTGTGATGTCAATTCCAAATTCTGTGAAGCTGTGGTTGCAGGCAGCAAAATTGGAGACTACTGATCTGAATAAGAGCAGGGTGTTGAGGAAAGGGTTGGAACACATTCCTGATTCGGTCCGTCTGTGGAAGGCTGTCGTTGAGCTTGCGAATGAGGAGGATGCAAGGCTGCTGCTTCACAGGGCCGTAGAGTGTTGCCCGCTGCATGTTGAGCTTTGGCTTGCACTTGCGAGGCTGGAGACCTATGACCAAGCAAGGAAGGTACTTAACAAGGCGAGGGAGAAGCTCCCCAAGGACCCTGCTATTTGGATTACAGCTGCAAAGCTAGAGGAGGCTAATGGGAACACACAATCAGTTAGCAAGGTGATTGAGAGAGCTATCAGATCTCTACAGAGAGAAGGAATGGATATTGATAGGGAGGCGTGGCTAAAGGAAGCAGAAGCTGCGGAGCGTGCTGGATCCGTGTTGACTTGCCAGGCTATCGTGAAGAACACTATCGGCATTGGTGTTGATGATGAGGATCGGAAGCGTACATGGGTTGCTGATGCTGAGGAATGCAAGAAGCGTGGTTCAATTGAAACAGCACGTGCCATCTATGCACACGCGCTTACTGTGTTCCTTACTAAGAAGAGTATCTGGCTGAAAGCAGCTCAGCTTGAGAAGAGCCACGGGACTAGGGAGTCACTTGATGCGCTCCTCAAGAAGGCTGTTAACTACAATCCACGAGCTGAAGTGTTATGGCTTATGGCTGCGAAGGAGAAATGGTTGGCTGGGGATGTGCCTGCTGCTCGGGCCATTCTTCAGGAAGCTTATGCTGCTATACCCAATTCAGAAGAGATCTGGCTGGCAGCATTCAAGCTTGAGTTTGAGAACAACGAACCAGAGAGAGCAAGAATGCTTTTGGCCAAGGCCAGGGAAAGAGGAGGCACTGAGAGGGTCTGGATGAAATCTGCAATTGTTGAGCGGGAATTGGGGAATGTGAGTGAGGAAAGGAGGTTGTTGGAGGAAGGTCTGAAGCTTTTCCCTTCATTCTTCAAATTGTGGTTAATGCTTGGACAGATGGAAGACCGGATTGGTCACGGATCAAAGGCCAAGGAGGTTTATGAGAATGGCCTGAAGCACTGCCCTAGTTGCATCCCTCTTTGGCTCTCTCTAGCTAGCCTTGAGGAGAAGATTACTGGCTTGAGTAAATCGCGTGCTGTCCTCACAATGGCAAGAAAGAAGAACCCAGCAACACCTGAACTCTGGCTTGCAGCAATTCGAGCTGAATTGAGGCATGGGAACAAAAAGGAAGCTGATGCTCTACTGGCGAAAGCATTACAAGAGTGTCCAACAAGTGGTATTCTGTGGGCTGCAGCTATTGAGATGGTGCCACGCCCCCAGCGTAAAGGAAAGAGTACGGACGCTATTAAGCGATGTGATCATGATCCACATGTCATTGCAACTGTGGCCAAACTTTTCTGGCATGACAGGAAGGTTGATAAAGCTAGGAATTGGTTGAACAGGGCTGTTACTCTTGCTCCTGATATTGGGGATTTTTGGGCATTGTACTATAAATTTGAACTTCAGCATGGAAATGCAGACACACAAAAGGATGTTCTGAAAAGATGCGTTGCCGCAGAGCCAAAACATGGTGAAAAATGGCAAGCAATAACCAAGGCTGTTGAAAACTCACACCAGCCAGTTGAGGCTCTTCTAAAGAAGGCTGTTGTGGTGCTTGATGCAGAAGAAAATGCTAACGCCACAGGTGCCTAGGCTCCTAGGTCATATTTTTTAAAAGGTATTTGGTGAACTGTTTTGTGCTACCTGTTATATTATGTTTTAGCGTTTTGTTTTATTGTTCAGTTAATATAATTATCACTACTTGAGAGTTGCAGGTGGGTGATTTAAGACAAGTTGAATTATTATTTTTGTGTGCATAATTAAGTACCATATCATGCTTCAGGTCTAGTTCCTTTGTATGCCAAATTACCAACTACTGTAGACAGATTTTATTGTTGCTTTATTATTTGCAACTAGCTTGATGTGGAGTCTCTGCTGTAGTGGCTTCGTCTTAGTCTAGCATTTCTTGTGGCATTCCTGTTTGTTGTGATGCTATGGTTCTACCAAGCCATTATGCACATCCTATGAAAGCCAGTAAGGCTTCGTTTGGAGGTGATTTCCACCCAATTCAGAGGGGATGGGCTCCGTATTGAGAATCCTACACCTCAATGTCTACTTCCAAACGGGGGCTAAGGTTTATGGAAGCTCAAAATCTCATCAACTTCATGGTTCGTGCAGGTGCAAAGCCTTCAATTTTTTCGCATAATGCAAAAATAAATGGTTATTGGTTATCTGGTAGAATGAGTGAAGTGATGAAATTCCTTGATGGCTATGCTCTTGCTTGTTTTGAAAACTGGTGCTGTTACATCTAATAGTGTACTTGATGGCATGGCCTCTATTGGCTTGAAACCAATGTTGTTTACATGTAACACTTTGATTAATGGCTATTGCAAAGATGGACGCATTGACTCTGTTGAGAGAAATGTTGATCAAGGGAAACTGATGCTGTCACATAGGACATAATACTATGTGTTGTTTCAGATTCGAAGGACTGCTAGGAGCCTAGGACTACCTGATGATATGGATTATTTGGTGGGGGAATTGATCACACGATACAGCAGAGGCAGACCTAGTTCCCCCTCCCTTGGAGGCTCTGAACTTTAGGGTTTACTTTTGCTTACCTTCAATTGATACAAGGGGCCTCTATTAAATAGAGGTGACTCTCCTAAACCCTAATCTACGGACACCTGCTACAGTACCCGCGTGCTACGGTACCGCGGGTACTGTTCACGGGATGGGCCCTAGGCCTCCAGCCGGCCCACTGGCCATAACACCTGAAGATGGTAGAAAGTATAGAATCCATAGTGTTAACTAAAATGTCTATCTTGTCAATTGCTTCAACCTGAAGATTATCGAAAGTGCCACCGATCTGAAGAACCTGTGTGCTTCTTTGTACCCTGTAATATGTATTTGGCGTCACTTCTTATCTTTGTGAATTTAGTGTTCCTGATGGTGCATGCTTGATCCTAGTGAAGTATTTATGAGGGGATTTTTGGCAAACTTTTGACAATAAGGCACATTTATATCTGTCTCTTTAGCCTTCATTGTTTGGTTAAAAGAAACTCTAGTACTGTACTTTCCAAGAGAACTATAACAAAATTTCATCAGGGTTCAGAGTATATGTAGGCCCAACATATGAGTCATATGACAGCTGTCACTGTTTCAGTTTGATATATCTGCTTAAAATTTTCTTACAAGATTTTACACTTGCAGAAGTTTCTTCATACATGTGAGAAAGCAGGTCCAGAAGGAAGCTTACATCAGAGGTTAGTTTATTCTGTTGATGTCTACCTCAATGTCTACTAGTATCCTTTTAGTGCTTCAAGTTTTTCAGCTTCTGAGTGGTCATTTATCAATGTTGTCGAGATAATGCACAAGTTAACTTTCTACTGGTCGTCTGGTCTTGAAAATAGTTCTTACATTGGGGCGGGTGTCTATGTTTCACATATACATGATATGCTGATATGGGTACAGCGGTACAGTATTTGTTCAATAACAAGGATACGGAACGGCAAGCATATATAAATAAATATTTAGATATCACTAAAATGTAAATATCTCAATATAGATGAATACACAAAATATAAATTGAAGTTTGTTGCTACTAAGCATGCTGCTAGCATGGGCCACAAAACCTAAAAGACTGAAATGCTCGCGCTGAATACATATCCATCACTAAGATAAAAGAGAAGGGACTCTAAAAAAAAGATAAAAAGGGAAAGTAGGAAAAAATAGTAGAGAAAAGATGAGATGAGCTTCTGGCGCATTTGGGCTACATAAGGACCTAGGCTTACCATAATAGCTCCTCCGCTCCTGCACTGCATGCAACAGCAGGCATCGCCATAGATCTTCTTTCTTCCCTGTCGCTGTGTGCACCACCAACTAGCAAATTCGGTCTCACCCATGCCTGCCTCACCCGTCCAGTACAATTGGATTTTTGTGCTCTTCTCAGACCCAGCCCCCTCTCCAATTTTCCTTCTCCCCATGACTGTGTGGATGGGAATAAATGTATTAGTGGAGGTATCAGCAAGTATTGAAAGCCTCATCGCCAATTAAATTCTTTATTTTAAAATCGCAATTTCCTGGTACTCAATGATATGCTTATCGGGCAATTATCATGCCATATCCAGCCGTATCAGATATGGGTAAGTTGGCCTACATGAAGTAATGAAGTATACATGGTGCATACCTGGGTGGTACAAATGGGATCTGAGAAAACAAAAGAAGAAGAAGCTATTTTTAATGGTACCAGTGTCAACTGTAAGAATTTATGGTTCCGTCGCACGAGACATTACATAGTTAAATTGTTGGTGGAGCATCGGTGTATATGATGCCCACACTTCTCTGTGCAGTAAAATATATAAGATGTGTCTTTGTTCCTGAGTGGAACCAGATAGCTTCTGATAAGGTGAGTTGCAGCAAAACTAGGACATAGTGAGGGATGGCAAGCACTAACCAAGTCTGTTGAGAACTCACATCAGCCAGTTGATATAATTCAAAATATAGCTATAGTGGCCCTTGGTAGAGAAGAAAAGGCTCCTATATTGGAGTATCAGAATGTCTTGATGAAGTATTTGGTGCAGCGTGCTCTATACTACTATTACTGGAACTTATTGCCTCATGTTGAGCTAAGTTTTGTTTCAGTGCCTTACTGCATTGTTCACTTAGAAGTTCTATATCCTTGTGAAAGTATCTGACCCTTAAGATTTTAGCTACAAGTTGGAAGAAAAACATAGATCTGAAGCTACAGCAAAAAAAAATGTACTAAAGCATACCATATTATATGTTCACTGTGTAGATATAATCATTGGAGTCCAACACAATTGAATTTTCATTTTATGATTTTTCTATGATTTACTATGATTTTTTAAAATTGCTAAAGGGGGGTAATTTGACCGGTTTTGGAAAGATAGGGGTGATATAGACCGTTTCATTGGTTGAGGGGTTATGTAGTCCAACCCCTCATAGGTGAGGGGCTGATATAGACTATTTCCTTCTTTTGCATCATTGTTTACGCTTATCATGCTTTTAATGTAGCTAGGTATTGTTGCATTTCAAAGCGGTCTCAGTACTATATTTTAAGCTGAATATATGGGTCCTAATTCACAACCTGCTTGACACAGAGGTTCCGTCATAAAGGCTTCATCAATTTGATAATTTTGAAGTTCTTAGGTTGGTGATATGTCTAACCAACAGATTCGTGGTTATTAACAATTTTGGTTACAAACCATCGCTACTAACATTTCCGTGTGCTTATGGCATTCTAGATTAAACTCCATCACTAATAACATTTCTGTGCACGTATGACTGATAAGTTGAGTAAAAGACCAATCAGCACAGAGCTGCTCCAAATAAGCTTTATGTGAGTATTGACTGTGCACCCCAGGCTATTAATTCCCCATCTGACCCCAGTGTTATGGCTCCTCTACTGGAAGCTGTAATGTTAATGGTTGTCTATTATGTGTCCAACCCTTAAAGTTCATTTGGAGAACAATGGAAGTTTTGATGAAATGCCTAGAACGATTTTTTAGGCTCATGGTGTGAAACGTTTTGTTCCCACTTATGCCTTGTGCAACTCATGTTACTGTTCCCGTGATGCTTCATGTGTTTGCTTTTTCCTGCTCATGCTTGATAAACAATTTTGCTTTTGCTCCGTGGGTTTTCCTCGGCTAAGAATCTATGTTGTTATTCCTGTCTGCTCACAGGTCTAAATCTTCTGCAAGGTGACACTGAAATAACTGAAGAAAGCAGCAAGAGTTTGGCAACCAGACTGGAGTCGTGCAACTTTCTGTCGGGCGTCAAAACCAGGTTGATTTTGCATGTTGTCTGAGACGAGTTGATGTTGCAGCACTGCCCAAGTCAAGATCTGATTCGGAAGACGAACTTGTGCAGTAGTGATCTAGCAGTGATGTGTCGCGTAGAACCTCTGTTTACCACGATGCGCATCCTATCCATTCCCAGGTATACCAGAAATTGCTTGACCCCCACCCAATTTCCTGGTACTCAATGATATGCTTATCGGGCAATTATCATGCCATATCCAGCCGTATCAGATATGGGTAAGTTGGCCTACATGAAGTAATGAAGTATACATGGTGCATACCTGGGTGGTACAAATGGGATCTGAGAAAACAAAAGAAGAAGAAGCTATTTTTAATGGTACCAGTGTCAACTGTAAGAATTTATGGTTCCGTCGCACGTGATAATACATAGTTAAATTGTTGGTGGAGCATCGGTGTATATGATGCCCACACTTCTCTGTGCAGTAAAATATATAAGATGTGTCTTTGTTCCTGAGTGGAACCAGATAGCTTCTGATAAGGTGAGTTGCAGCAAAACTAGGACATAGTGAGGGATGGCAAGCACTAACCAAGTCTGTTGAGAACTCACATCAGCCAGTTGATATAATTCAAAATATAGCTATAGTGGCCCTTGGTAGAGAAGAAAAGGCTCCTATATTGGAGTATCAGAATGTCTTGATGAAGTATTTGGTGCAGCGTGCTCTATACTACTATTACTGGAACTTATTGCCTCATGTTGAGCTAAGTTTTGTTTCAGTGCCTTACTGCATTGTTCACTTAGAAGTTCTATATCCTTGTGAAAGTATCTGACCCTTAAGATTTTAGCTACAAGTTGGAAGAAAAACATAGATCTGAAGCTACAGCAAAAAAAAATGTACTAAAGCATACCATATTATATGTTCACTGTGTAGATATAATCATTGGAGTCCAACACAATTGAATTTTCATTTTATGATTTTTCTATGATTTACTATGATTTTTTAAAATTGCTAAAGGGGGGTAATTTGACCGGTTTTGGAAAGATAGGGGTGATATAGACCGTTTCATTGGTTGAGGGGTTATGTAGTCCAACCCCTCATAGGTGAGGGGCTGATATAGACTATTTCCTTCTTTTGCATCATTGTTTACGCTTATCATGCTTTTAATGTAGCTAGGTATTGTTGCATTTCAAAGCGGTCTCAGTACTATATTTTAAGCTGAATATATGGGTCCTAATTCACAACCTGCTTGACACAGAGGTTCCGTCATAAAGGCTTCATCAATTTGATAATTTTGAAGTTCTTAGGTTGGTGATATGTCTAACCAACAGATTCGTGGTTATTAACAATTTTGGTTACAAACCATCGCTACTAACATTTCCGTGTGCTTATGGCATTCTAGATTAAACTCCATCACTAATAACATTTCTGTGCACGTATGACTGATAAGTTGAGTAAAAGACCAATCAGCACAGAGCTGCTCCAAATAAGCTTTATGTGAGTATTGACTGTGCACCCCAGGCTATTAATTCCCCATCTGACCCCAGTGTTATGGCTCCTCTACTGGAAGCTGTAATGTTAATGGTTGTCTATTATGTGTCCAACCCTTAAAGTTCATTTGGAGAACAATGGAAGTTTTGATGAAATGCCTAGAACGATTTTTTAGGCTCATGGTGTGAAACGTTTTGTTCCCACTTATGCCTTGTGCAACTCATGTTACTGTTCCCGTGATGCTTCATGTGTTTGCTTTTTCCTGCTCATGCTTGATAAACAATTTTGCTTTTGCTCCGTGGGTTTTCCTCGGCTAAGAATCTATGTTGTTATTCCTGTCTGCTCACAGGTCTAAATCTTCTGCAAGGTGACACTGAAATAACTGAAGAAAGCAGCAAGAGTTTGGCAACCAGACTGGAGTCGTGCAACTTTCTGTCGGGCGTCAAAACCAGGTTGATTTTGCATGTTGTCTGAGACGAGTTGATGTTGCAGCACTGCCCAAGTCAAGATCTGATTCGGAAGACGAACTTGTGCAGTAGTGATCTAGCAGTGATGTGTCGCGTAGAACCTCTGTTTACCACGATGCGCATCCTATCCATTCCCAGGTATACCAGAAATTGCTTGACCCCCACCTATGCGCAACTTCATTTGCTCGCCGTCGTTTCCTGTAACATGGTGTTTTGCTCAGATAAGTTTTTTTTTAGCACAATTTTGCTCAGATAAGTGTCCCCAAACCTGTTGAATTTTGGACGAGAGCATGTAAATGGGCCCAATAAAAGAACGCATGTAAATGGGTCGCACGCGAGAAGATCCATAAACAGCACAGCGCCACAGCCCCCTTCTTTCACACTCGCCATTGAGCCCAATTTCCTCGTCGGCACGTAGCAGCTAGCCACGTATCCATCCACCGTGTTTGGTTGGCGGTTGGCCACCGATGGCTGTCACCTCGCGGGACCCACTTGCGAGAGAGAGAGAGAGACAGGAAAAGTCATATCCAATGAGCAGTCTCCTCGCTCCAGCCGGTGCGGAGGGAGCCGGCGCGGCGCGGCGCGAGCAGGGCGGCAGAATCGCCGAGCACGTTGGGCTCCGGAACCGCTCCGATTCCGGCGCCGCGGCGATTCGTCTCGCTTCATCGGGGAAGGCTTACAGCAGTCGAGGGAGGCGCGACAAGCTAGGCCCCGCCATCCACACGAAGTCTTCCTTTCGTCCTCTTCCCCGCCTGCCGTCTTCCGCTGCTCGATTGCCGTGGGGGTGGAAATTCAGCTCGATTGCCGTGGGGGTGGAAATTCAGCAGGACTTCCCCTGATTTATTCACTTGTTCGTAAGCAAGGCAGGCCTTCCTCGATGCATTGTTCTGGGTCTGGGAGTTCGTTTTCGTCTAGGGGATTGTCTCTTTGTCGTGGCTGTGCCTGTGAGCAATCAAATCCAGATTCTACCTTTCTCTTGTTAGAGGCCGATTTATGTTCGGTTTGGTGCCTTAGGATACAGATAATCAAGCTCTAATCAAATTCCAAATCGCAAGGTCAACCTAGCTTGCTTCCCCAAAAAGAGTGATGCCCCCCTGCTTACGTCAAGTGCACCGCTGCATTCGTAATGTAGAATACCTTTATGTTTTTAGTATGGTAGTATAATACCTTAAATTTCCTAAGGACCTTTCTGGTAGTGGTAGAATAGATAAATTTACTGCATCTTTTAAGTTGATTATTTGAATTGTATGCTACTGCCGAGCTTGGCATAAAGTTTTGGAGACTAGCTAATTATCCACAGTAAATCATCGTTCCTTCATATCTGCATATGCAGTGGCACACTCGCACTGTTTTGATATATCATCACATAGTACACTCTCAGCCAGGAGACAGGGTTCAAGCCCTGCTTCCTCTTAAAATTCAAAGCAGGGGGGCTGTCTGCCCCTTCCCGTCTAGTTTTTTTTTCTATATATATGACACAGTACCACACTTTCTAGGTTGTAATAGAGCAGAAATAAGAGCTTTGAGTCGTGCTTGTTAATTCTAGTTACTCGAAGCACATTCCATAACCATGGCCAACAAGAGGGGCTCTCATGTGATATCTGCACCTTTATGCAATTGCAAAGACATGCATATTTCGTTGTTACTTGAAATTCTTAAATTTTTCATAAGCAAGCCTTTGAGTCTGCATAGTGGTGGGAATTTGCAGAGAAAATTTATATAATACATCAGCTGGAAAGAATGGGTTACGGCATGAGTAGGCTAGAAGATGAATACTATGAGCCTGAAGAGCAGAATAGCGATGGATCTAGTTCAGCTCAAGTGGATGATGAGTTCTCAAAATTACATAACGATATTTTCCATATGACTCGGATGAGGTCAGGGCTTAGTGAAAGCATTTACAAGTCCATGGGTACCAACAGAGGCATAATATCAACGACCAAGTTGTTATCTGGAAGGGAGGTTGATTGTTCTGGAAAGGGAATGTTCTCTTCACGTGACCGTGCATCCGTACTCGGTCACTGTGTTCCAATGAACGGTCCGAAATTATTGGATAGGATGGATTCTCGTGCTTATGTTTCTCAGTTTTCTGCCGATGGTACTCTTTTTGTCGCCGGTTTTCAGGTATGCTATGCTCAACCAAAAATAGTAAAGGTTTTACAAAGTTCAAGTTGTCAAGTTTCCTGCAGTTTTCTTTTCCTGTCACCACCTTATGCATATTATTAGAAGGGAAATATAAATCATATAAATTTTCTTTTCATTTCCAGGGAAGTCACATAAGAATTTATGATGTTGATAGAGGCTGGAGCATACACAAGGATATTCATGCTAGAAGTTTGAGATGGACAATAAGTGATGTGTCCTTATCACCTGATCAACGACATCTTGTATGTTTCATCTGGTTTTTAGCTAATGTAGCCTGTCACCCTTATTCAGCGTGACTTTGCCGTTTTGCTTTGCATGTAACTCTTGTATGCAACTTTTCATCTGTCTTCACTAATGCAGTTGATCTCTTTCAGCATTCTTCTTGTTGAGAAGAATCATTTCATATGCAACTCTGTTAAACAGATGAAAATAAACCAAAGTGTGTTAGGTATCAATATATCAGATGTGGGCACATGTTTACAACAGGTTTCCATTTTTCCTTTTCGTTTTGAGGGTAGAGGGTAGGGGGCTGGGCAGCATCTGGATTCTTCTAGTGGGAGCATGGTGAAGTTGTGACATGGATGTTTCATGTGGACTTATCAAAGGCATATGGACCTTATCTGTGTGAAGCTAACACCATTAGGTGTATAAAGGTTGTTTTAACCATTAAATAAACTATAACAGCGGAAAGTACCTGTAAGACAATGAAGTTAACAGGGACTATTTATATTTCATCGATTCTCTTTTCGTTCTTCCGATATTACTATTTCATGTGTTGGTACGACCATGTCTTGGATGTTTGCAAATGCATGCTAGCTCTTTATGTGTCTGCACATGTTTTATGTATAAACTTCACCAGTCTTTGTGGAATACTCTCTCCTTTTCCCCATTTTTGCTTGTATATCAGGCTGAATAATTGTTGTTGATATATAAATCTGCAGGTCTACTCTAGTCTGGCACCTATTATCCATATTGTCAATGTTGGGAAAGCGGCAAGAGAATCCTATGCTAATGTCACTGTGAGTTCTTATTAGGTTCTTGCAATGCTACAGTCAGGTGCACGGACTTTTGAAGTTTTGTAGGGTCAAAAAGTGAGATACATCTGGGTCCGCTTTGGGCTTTCACATGCCTGGTTTTGCACAGCAAATGATCAATTCGTAGAAATATGTCTATTTAATACGATTTTCATGTTAATCATCAATAACTACATTTTATTTTTAACTTCCATTGTGAATGAATAGAGTCGAATATACAAGGGTCAAACTTATTTTAGTGAAGGTACCTATTTAATAATTCTGAGTGCTTACAGCAGCCACAGTACCTTTTGTTGTACCTATTTTAGTGAAGTCACACAGGTAATCTACCATAGTGAACGCTAGTGTTGAATTTAATATTGGAATCAGGTGCTGAATTTCACCTTTTCTTTATAATGGGAATGTTTCCAGCCTATTCGGGTGTTGGAATTCGCCTACCTTTTTGTATTTTAAAAATGTACTGTGTTAAACATAATTACAATTGAGAACCACATCTTTCTGCAGGACATTCATGATGGATTGGATTTTTCACAGCATGAAGATGTTCAATATTCATTTGGAATATTTTCTGTGAAATTCTCCTCTGATGGCCGGGAACTTGTTGCTGGCAGCAATGATGATTCAATATATGTCTATGACCTTCATGCAAACAAATTGACATTGCGTTTACCTGCTCATACAGTAAGACAAATTGCTTACTTTCTTAGCTTACATATATCGTTCATTTTTCACTTTATGTAAATCACGTTTGCTACATGGATCCTGAAGTTCACATCTCAATTGGGAGATTGGGGTTGATTTACAATTCCAGTGTTCATAACTCGGATGCTCTATTGTTTCATTGCTCCAAGAAACACCATTGATGCTTACACAGATGTGATCCTTATGCCCTCCCATTTTCTGGCAAGTATCTGTATTGATGTCCAAAAGTTTTGGCTTGTTTCAGAAGAAAGAAATCATATTGTTGGATTTGTTGGATCCAAAGGTAGGTAGTGGTGTGTGTTAGTTGTTTTGGGGTGTTAAAAAAGACACAGGAACCCCTGGTTTGGTTTATTCCCTTCACTCGGCATGGATGTTTACCATGCCAAAATTTTGGAGCTAGTAGCATAGTTATCAAAATTTATGTCCCTTAGATATTATGTAGCTGATGGTACCCAAATTTCTGGTCTTTAGAGATTATGGAGCTGATGGCATCCAAATTTCTGGCCCATAGAGACTATGGAGCTGATGGTATCCAAATTTCTGGCCTTAGAGATTATGGAGCTGATGCTATCCAAATTTCTGTGCCATAGAGATTATGAAGGTGGTTGGCACTACATCAAACAAGTTTGGAGCTATTCTAAGAGGCCAAGTGCATCATGTTCTCCAAGCACACGGCTCACACTTTTCATCACTGACTAATTTGGCACATGACTCCAGGTCTGGTTGATGTTGCACTAGCCATGGAACCACAAGAAATACTTTATTGTCGTGTAGTGAAGGATGGCTGGCTGGCAGTGATGCCTTTGGCCTTGCCCATTTGAAACCGACCCTTAGGGACACTTGTATGTACATGCATCTGTTTCTAGTTAGGCTTGTTTGGGGACAAGCTAGTTTTGGATAGAGGGAAGGTGTCGTTGACTGTAGAGAAGAAGAGAAAGTTGAAGAAGATGGTAGAAATATGAGAGGCCCTCACCAAGGATGGAAACAGAATATGATGGATAAAAGCTTATGAACTATCAAGTAGAACCACTGAAGTATGAGCTGGACTAGGGATTGCATGATGTGGCCCGTATGTAAGTCAAATCGAAGGGGTTTATACAGGAGTTCTATAGCTGGGTTTTCTCTTTAATAAGAAAGAAAAGGCATACTCCAGGGACCCCCTTGTTTTGAACCTGCCAAATGCCTTTGGAATCCTGGGCACTCCCCAGCTGTAAACTCCTTGGCTGGCCATGCTTAACCTTTGTTGGATGGCTAACCGTTTGGCTCGGCACGGCTTACCACACCCAGCAAAATGTTCCATGTGTGATTAGGTGGATGAGGTTCAGCACACGTTCACTGCATATGGGTTTTCAAGAGAGGTTTGACACAAGTTGCTGACAAGCTGGACTACCTGAAGAACCGGTTCCTCTGAAGAGGCACTCGGGCGCTGATGTGTGTTCCTGGTTACATTCAGGTCCACCGGTCAGTGGGTGGAGTCTCTCCGCAGGACCGCAG
Source organism: Echinochloa crus-galli (assembly GCA_900205405.1). NCBI lineage: Eukaryota > Viridiplantae > Streptophyta > Magnoliopsida > Poales > Poaceae > Echinochloa > Echinochloa crus-galli. The sequence goes on from OAMR01000526.1 coordinate 666,251, forward strand.
AGAAGATTCACCCTCTGAATGGTGCAGGAAGGAAGAGGCATCTGTTGACAGGTTGAGGCACAGAGAGCTCAATGCACTGATAATACTGGGCGCATATTTGATCTGGGATCAGCGGAATGGCTGCATCTTCAACAACGGAACACCACCAGTCCGGTGCCTGCTTCACATAGCAGAGGAGGAAGTGTACCTGTGGTGCTTATAACCCTTTTCGTTTATGTTATTCTTGCTGGATGTTGTTGATGAAAAAAGTAAAAGAATGCTGACTTCAGATATTTTATGATGTACCCCACAAAGGGGAGTAATAGTCACAGCTACAGAAACCTTGCTTATTTGCTCTATGGCTGTGGATTGTTACCATCTTGATATTATCCTTTCTTCATATTTTATCTGTTGGCTTATAAAATAATGCTGTAATTCAATTTTCATCTTTTCAGTCTGATGTCAACACAGTAGCATTTGCGGATGAAAGTGACCATCTTATATATTCTGGAAGTGACGATACTTTATGCAAGGTATGTGGCTGTTCTTTATGTAAGCTTGTATCGATTAGCATGTTTGATAGAATATTTCTCAGATTTCTTCATCATACCTGAGCATACGCATTTCTAAGGCTTCTTTAGTGGCACTCCATTTTCTTCTGAAAAAGGTCAATTTTACTTCCCTGGAGTTTTTAGTTGTCTGGATAGCCCCTTAGAACTAGCTACCTGTACAATTGAAACAGGGTCACTTCATTAGCATAATGACATTTTGTTCTACACAGGTCGTGTTACAAGTTGAAATTTTGGGGGATGACAGACGGCATCATGCCCTATAGTACGAAATATATTCATAACTACGAGTATAGGTTTGGAGCACTTGAAACAGCTTGAATCCCCAAGATTTGAAAAAAGATGGAACTATTTTCTAATATACTGCATGATGTTATCTACCATCACCCAAACTTAAAATGCAGCCTTTACAAGGAGAAACAAAAAGGACAAATGTCATTAGGGGTTGAAGTGTCCTTAGTTTAGTAGTTCGGAGGTTAATGTGAGCCAAAAGTGACGTAGGGGTTGTGTGGACCAAAAACTCAAGAGAGTAAAATGGACTTTTCCTAAAGTGGGAAATACTTATCCTTTATTATGCTATCTTATGAAGTTCTGGTCAAATCTTTAGCGTTTGCGTAACCTTTTTCATATTATTGCTACTTGATACTGTATGCTTGGCATTGCTGCATGAATGAAATGATATGTTTTGACTGACTATGTTAGCTGTTAAAAACTAGCTGCTGCAACATTCTAGCATGACATGTTTTTTTTTGTTACATGTCGCTCTAACATTTAATTCTCAAAGGAAACTAGTGCCCAAATTTAATTCAGAACAGATGATTCAGATGACGAAATTAGCACCATCAGAACCTCAAATGTTTCTTTTGTTCCAGTGATTGTATTTTCATCCTTCTGGATGTTTTGCAGTCCCATTCGAATGCTTTACGGTCAGATAATCTGAGGTTTCCCCGGAACACATAGAGAAAAATGTTTAATATTCTAACTTCTGCTCATTTCATCAGTACTACGGTATGTGATCTTTGTAGTATGCAGGTCTGGGACAGACGTTGTTTGTCCACAGGACAAGCTGCTGGAGTTTTGACTGGACATTTGCATGGGATAACGCATATTGATAGTCGTGGAGATGGTCGAAGTTTCATATCCAATGGAAAAGACCAAGCAATCAAATTGTGGGACATCAGGAAAATGATGTCCAATGCTGATAGGTACTCTCACCGAATCGAAATACAAGTCCATCTAGCCATTCTCAATCTTCTAAACCCATATAAATTCATTTAAAGGAACACTTTTTACTGCTCTTTTTCTTCTTTGTCCTCCTTTTGTATTAAAAAAATATTCAGACACCCACTTTAATTCCTGTGCATGAATCGGGAATGAAGAGAGGGAGTATGTGTTAAGATAATGATCTCAAATGTGCCTGATGTACATGGATCATGTGTTGTTGCTCCCAACACCATAGATCCTCAACAGTGGCCAGTTTCGGGCTTAAATTCAATTTCAGATTTTTGATGAAGTGGCATTTTACCGTGTGATACTATTCTATTCTTGCATGCAGTTGTGCAGATGGAGCCCCCACTTGGGACTACAGATATTCAAGGTATCCACAGCAACATAAACAATTAAAGCATCCTCATGATCAGTCATTAGCTACATACCGGGGTCACTCAGTCCTCCGCACATTGATCCGTTGCTACTTTTCTCCTGCTTATAGGTAACCTTTTTCCCTACAATACAAACAATCGATAGGATTTTATTTAGTCACTATTGATCCATTTATACAGTACATCTAGGTGCCTACAACATTGATGTATAATTTTTCCGTTTCTACAGCACTGGGCAAAAGTACATATATACAGGATCATATGATTCCAGCGTTTACATCTATGATGTGGTATGTCTGATCTTGACGCGCTTTGTTTATATTATAGAAATTAATCTTTTTGTGGCGATCTGTACAAGGAAAGCATACTGTTTTTACTGGATAAAGAACTTATACCCGCTGGAAAAACTTGTGCATGATCTGACTTAAGAAAACAGAGCAAAAGTTGCAGATAAACAATGCCAAGAACTCTGCCTATTTGGTTTCAATTTCGTTTCATGTTGCAGGTAAGGGGATCACAAGTTGCAAAACTGAAAGGGCATCAAATGGCGATTCGAGACTGCAGCTGGCACCCATTTGAGCCCACGCTTGTGAGCTCTTCCTGGGATGGTCAAGTGTATAAATGGACCAGTGCCCGTGTCGACTGAGCCTAGTGTGCACTGATCGGCAGTGCTCGTGGTCTGCAAAAACATACGCCTTCTTACACAGAAAAACCAAGCATAGCTCTTCAAAGCAGTCTAGAAAGAAGATAATGTGTTGTAAATTGTGTAAATACTAAAAAGAAACCATGCTTGAGTTCATAAGCACCATTGTGCATAATGACGATGTTTCGTACTGCTGCATAAAAGCTTTATGTCCTTTGGACGGAAATTGTATTGTGATATCTGCTCATCTTGGCTGTCGATGTTCCGCTGAAATCGTATTGCATCCTCAACCTGGCCGAGGTTCCGCTGAAATTGTAGTGTGTCGACGGGCACATGGCTAATCCGTTTGTAATAAATCCTTTAAATCTCTATAGATATAATCGTTTTGTCAGGCTATAAAACACGGGTGAATCCTGATAAAGCGGACGGAAGCTTGTGGACTCTAGAGTGGGTAGAGCTGCGTTATTGCAAGTATCATGGTCTACTGTTCTAGGCGAAGCAAGTGCCAACACCGACGAAATCGTATTCCCTTCCAGATTTTCATATCCAAACAAGGGCTTGTTTGGTTGGCGCCTGCGCAAAGCTGCCTGGCGCAGGCAGCGCTCCCAGGCGTCCGATTTCGGTCGCCTGGGGCCAAGATGGCTGCCTGGCCGGCGAGCTGCCTGGCAGGGCTCCATCCAAACACGCCCTCCATGTCTCCAACACGAACAGGAGACTTCATCATGTCAGCCGCTACAACATAATACAATCTCGTCAGATCCGGTGACATTGGTTAATCCAATGGCTCCTATAAATCTGAACTCTGAAGATCCCCGGCTACTTCTTGCTGGCGTTCTTGCCGGCGCCCTTGCCGCCCTTGGCGTCGCCGCCACCCGCGGCCTGCGCCGCCTTCCTGGCCGCCTTCTCCTGCAGCGCCTTGGCGTCCCGCTCCCGCCGCTGCTCTGGTGTGAGCCCGTCGTCGCGCCCCTTGGCCACCGGCCGCCGCGCCTGCGCCCTCTGCCGGTCCCGCTCCCGCTGGTCGCCGCGTGCAGCCCCGCTCAGGTCAAGGACAACAGCAACATCATCCGAAACACACAGAAAGAAAAGATAGAGAAAAAAGAGGTTCTACGAAGATCTAAGAGTTATTGAACGAAACAAAAATCAGAAAAAAGATAGAAAATTTCTACGCGTGCTGGAGGATATGAGTCATTTTGCTGACTTCTGAGTTGTACTAATGAGGCAGAGAGAAAGGAGATAATGGTGTTATTGGGTAGGAAGCGTCTAGAAGCAGAGGAAATCGTGAGGTCCAGACGGGGCGGGCGTGCTGGGGTGTGGGGTGGGGATTTATGCAGCTTGAGAGAACGGAACGTCTTCTTGTTTCTGGAAGCGTCTCTGGTTCCGGAAGCTTCCGCGCGGGGCAATATGGTAAAATTAGTGCACGCGACGCGCACCGAACCACCGACCAGCTGCGTGCGTTTTACGCGATGGAACTGAAAGTTCTGGGCAGGGCTGGTGGGAGCGGTTAGCGTGGAAACCCGGAAATACAAGAAACCGGTATGGGTTTCTTTTGCTGCCACGCTACCATTTTAAAATAAAGTTATTTAATCGGAAAAAATAATCCTTCCGTCTACGGACTACTCCGTATCTGTTTGTATTTCTGTCAATCGGATTTAAATCAGGTGAGGCTTTTAATTTCTACGCAAAAAAAAACAACTAGCCCCGCGTCGCTCCTTGGGGAATATGTGCAAGTCTAGGAAGTCTAGGAAGACTAATAAGGTTACATTGGACACTATAACACTTTTTATTTGTTTGTGATAATTGTTGTCCTATTATGACCTACTAGGCTCAAAAAATTCGTCTCGTCTTATACATCAAAACTATACAATTAGTTCATTTATTTACGTACATTTAATGCTCTATGCATGCGTTATTTGATATACTTAGTGTTTTGATGTGACGTCTGGAAGTAAAGGCTGTGTTTAATTCCACATCAAATCACTAAACTTCCCAAAATTCTCTCTCCAAACTTCACTGTTCACCTATCACATCAAATCTCTCTCCTCGTACATGGAACACTAAACGTGGGTAAATAAAAAAACTAATTATATGGTTTTGATGTACACGACGAGACAAATCTTTTGAGCCTAATTAGGTCATGATATGGCAATGTTTATCACAAATAAACGAAAAATGCTACAGTACTATCGGTGCCGAGATTGGCCGCCCAACCTCACACCACACAGAATGCGCTGTGTTCCTGTCCTCCGATGGTCGATGCAAGAGCTAGCACGATGACACAAGTGTTTATCCTGGTTCCGACCGCGAGGCCGCACGTCCAGCAGAGCGTGCTCGTGGCACTATACTATCTTGCACCGGGGTGCTTGCAGTGGGGGGGACTACAAGCGAGGTGGGAGAGGAGAAGGAGTCTCCAAGTCCCTGAGACGGGTTTGATTGAGGCGAAGTGCCATATCGGGTGTGTTGTGCGTAGAAGTGTGTAAAAGAAAGAGGGCCCCCTCGGTCGGGTGCCAGCTTCCCCCCTTTATAGGCCAAGGAGAAGGGGCTTACAAGTACAAATATGGTGGACGCTACAAGGACACGCACTGGAGAGTATGGTGCCGAGCGTCCTGCCGTCCTTGGCTCTGGTGGGGTTTTATGGCGAGTCCTATCTCCTGCGGGCGTTGTGGCGGCTCCTGTTCTTCTTGTTTTGGCGTGGCTTCGAGGGGTGGCGTGACACCTGGCCAGCGCTTGGTCATTGTCCCTTACTGATTCGAGGCTGCCGCCTTGCCGCTCGAAGGTCTGGCCGTGGTGGAAGGACGGGAGTTGGCAGTACAGGCGTCGGCATGGCGTTCGCTGTCTTGCACAGGCGTCGGCGTGCTCGTTCCATCAGGGAAGGACCGGAGTTGGCATATTTAACCTGACCCGTGTCACCCGTACGGGTGAATCCGGTCAAGGTCCGCGCCCGGTCGCTGCCCGTACGCCCCTTCGAGAACCTCCCATGCCCACTCGAGGGCCGTGTTGTGGGAAGAGGACGAGGGCAGGTAGAACAATGGAGAGGAATGACGCCTGCAAGTCCACACAGAGCTCGCCGAGTCTGCATAGTGACGGGGGCAGGTGGCACTGTGGCCGGAGCTGGCGGAGATGACTAGGCCTGAGCTGGGTGGAGATGACTTGGCCTGAGTGGCCCGCGTGGTGCGCTTGCCCAAGGTTCGCCCCTGGTCGCCGTCCGTACACCGTTCGAGGGTGCCCCACGCCCGTTCGAGGGCCTCGCAGTGGGGAGAGGACGGGGGCAGTTGGCACAGTGCGGTGGAATGACCTGTGCTAGTCCGCACAGTGGTGGAGTGTCAGCGCAGCGCCTGGAGCAGGCAACACTGTGTGCCTGACGGTGTCAGCGGCGTGGAGTGGGGGGGGGGTTGCCTTTTGACTTTGGCGCCCGGTGGATGGGGCAGGCATTAGATGCCGCTATCGGTTGGGGAGACCGAAGGGAGGCCTCGAGCGAGGCGGGAGCGTGATGGGGTTCGCTCGAGGGAGCGGATACCCTCGAGCGGGGCGGAGTCCGCACAGCGCCCGCTCGAGGGGGAGCGGGGACCCTCGAGCGAGGCAGAGACGGGGTGCGATCCCTTTGCGTCCTCGAGGGGTTGGTTCGGACGGCCGCTAGGCCGCGTCTGGCTGTATCGGGCCGTGGTGCCCAGAGGGTTTTGTCGGCCCACGAGATTTTATGGGTGATATCCTATTTTGCGTTTCTTAAGGATGTTTAGCCCGTTCGTTTGGGGACCTCTTATTGTTGTCCCCGACAAGTACGCTACAGTATCCGATGTGACATTTTCACCAAACTTCCCCTCCCTCTTTTTTAACTAAACAATCAATATTACTCCTTTGCTCCGCACGGTCACCACGGCAGGAGCTCTTTCATTCGAGCCTTGTGGGACCCATGTGGCATCCTCTGGTGGGTAACGGGATCCTCGTGTCTAATGAGATGTTTTTCTAGGATGTGCTTGGTTCATTGGATGGGATGGGATGGGATGGGATGGAGGAGGGATGGGATGAGTCCATCTTTCTTTTTGAAGCGTTTGGTTGGATGGATGGCATTGACACTGAGGAAATATTCTTTGAGATAATTCCCTATTTGACACTGAAAAACTTACTCATTCCTTCTTTGACCCTGGAAAAAATTTCGTTCCTTATTTGACACCAAGTGCAACTTTGTTTCCTTATTTGACATCCCGTCATGTTTTCCATCCCTGAACCATTAACTCCCTCGTGAAAAGACAATTTTGCCCCTGTAGGGCCCATCACTCTTCTCCCTCCTCTCTACTCCGGTGTGGCAAAAATTCGCTTCGATGTTTTTTTAGAGTCTTGTCGAGGGGAGCAATTGAGACATTGGTAAGAGGTTTCTTGTGGTGCGGTACAGAGGTCGCTTCCGGTGGTTGTTGTTCGGTCGCTTGGATCAATGTTTGCTGCCCCATGGACTTAGGTGGCTTGGGGATTCCTAACCTGCAACTGATGGGTATTGCCCTCAGGTTACGATGGCTTTGGCTAGCACGAACAGATGAGGCCAAGACTTGGAAAGGATTCCGATTCAATATAAATAGGCGTGCAAGTTGGAGATGGGGTCTCTGCTCTATTTTGGAGGGATAGCTGGATCAACGACTGCTCTATTCGACAGCTAACCCCCAATCTTTGGTTGGCCGTGCCTTTGCGGTTAAGGAATTCACGAACCGTACGGGAGGTTTAACCGATCGAAGATGGATCAGGGACATTAGGAATGCCCTCACAGTACAGGTCTTGGTTCAATTTCTTCGGATTTGGGACCTACTGAAAGGTCGATCATTGTCAACCACCCCTGACAAGTTCATTTGGAAATGGACAGCCAACAGTGAGTTTATGTCTGCCTCAGCTTATTGAGCATTCTTCTTTGGTCGCACTACCTTACTGGGGGCTCGGCAACTTTGGAAGACCCAGGCGCCGGCGAGGTGCCACTTCTTTGGTTGGCTGGTCTTGCATGGTCGTTGTTGGACCTCGAACCGTCTACGGCGTCATGACCTTCACGAACGAGATGAATGTGCGTTTTGTGTGCACAACACAGTGAGACTTTGGATCATCTCCTCATTGGTTGTGTCCAGAGCCGACAGTGCTGGCTTTTAGTGCTCCAACAGGTGGATCTTCACATTCTTACACCTCAACATGACGGCCCATTTGCAGAGTGGTGGTTGGGTGCACGTAAAAGAGTGTCGAAGGCGAGGCGCAAATGATTTGATTCACTTGCATGGTTGGTCGCTTGGTCGCTTTGGAAGGAACGTAATAGGAGGGTGCATGACCGGGCCGCTCTTATGCCGGTAGCCTTAGCCCCATTGATTTTGGAGGAGGCTAGAGTGTGGGCTAGAGCGGGCTTCACCGGTTTGCAAACCCTTCTTAGAGTGTAGTTTCTCCTTTTCTTTGTTTTTCTAGCTCGTTACATTAGTTTGTAATGGCTTTGTAAACACTCAGTAACATTCTCTTTCTTCTTAATGAAAAACATGCTAGGCACGTTCTCAAAAAAATCTAGTGCTGTCGGTTATGTTGATCCAGTAGGATGGACGTCATCCTCCCATGGCTGGGCAACTCGATGGCCGGCTCGTAGGCCGTCTGCAAGTGTGGGAGGCGAAGGTGGAAAGACATGACGACGCGCGCCGCGAGCCGGTGCAGTTTGATCTCGAGGGAGGGAGTCGATGTCGGCGTCGCCACTTTGAGGCCAACGCCCGGTCCACACGAAGCCTGCAAAGTGGCCGCGCACGACGCCCGATTTCAGATGCGCAGGAACGAAAGGGCCTGGACGTGCACCCACAGGCGCCGCCATCAGCGGGAGAGCACGGCCGTGCGTGTGACGGCGGCCGCTTCGCCCACGAAGGTGAGGATGATGGGCAGCAGATTGTCGCCTGAGTCCATGGCGTCCGGCCGCGCACAAAACTAGAGGCGAATAGGGAGTAGGCAAGGCTTTTGTATCGTCATCGATATTTCCTTTCCAAAATATGGATACGATTTTAGTGAATCAAGAGTCCAGATTAATCGCGAGGGAGTCGAATTGCTACCTCGCGAGAGACACACGAAGTGGCACATTTGTGAAACAACATTTTGCTGAAGTAGTATACAAAAACATTTTACTGAAGTAGATCAGATGATGGCACAAAAGAGTACAATTCCACAAACATATACTGATTCATGATCATGAAGCAAGCATGAAACAACTGTTTCCTTG